>REGL01000529.1:5381-18319 GCA_004194395.1 Aurelia aurita complex sp. Pacific | reverse complement strand
GGGGGGGGGGGGGGGATCCTAACTCAATGGTCACGAATCACGGAAATAAAATGTTCAATTTCACGTTTCACGTCAAAGAATATAGCATTTTCACGTCACTAAATACTGGCTTTTCACGTTTCACGAGAGAAAATATGGTCAAAAGTATGGCCGGTCACGTTTCAGGTATTTGTTTTGTTTATTTGTTTATGTTTACAACAATGCTTTCAATAATGTTTATACCATGTTTCTAATTGCCTGTGCATCGCCAGATACTAGAATAACATTTTGCACGATAAGAAATCCTTGCAATTTTAAGGATACCGGTATTTTCCTCGTTTTGATTGCCAATCGTTGACAGGTGCTGGAATACCGAAAAAATGTAGCTAATGGCGCGTAAAATTTTATTCATTTTCACTAACGTCTGAATTGACTGGTCAATGATCACAGTTTTGTAATTAACCGGTGAGTACAGAAATTGCACCTATTGGGAAGTCACCAAAACATAAAGCATAGGTTCCAAATCTTTGACTCGGCATAAAAAGTTGGGTGTAAAATTCTATGACCTATTTCTTCTAGTAGAAATGGCTTGAAAGAAACTTTAGCTACTTACCTATAATTCTACCTTTGGACTTTTCAGAAATTTTGATTTTTTTCGAAATTACAACGTATTTCTTATTCGAACTCATTTGAGGATGTGACGTCATCAAATTTCTAAATATCAAACCAGAAGAGTGATACAATTTTGCTTGGTACAATATTGTAGACATTCGTAAACTATGGGTTTCTTGTAAATCATGTCATGTTGTGTCAAACAGTTTAGAAATAACGATGATTTTAAGTTTTTTCGAAAATTTTTTCGTGAATTCTTGAAAAAGAAGAAAAACACTCTAAACTGAAAATATAAAAGATTTCACAGAAATCCAATGGTACCGGGTGTTCCAAAAAAAGTACTCTCGTTTGAAAAATCACCAAAATTTGATTTCACGGCCGATCTTCAATTTTATTTTTTTTTGTCAAGTATATCAAGGACCAAATTATTTTCCTATTTTTTTTTTTTTTTTTTTTTTTTTTCATAAATGACAGAAAGAAATGCCCACTATCATGGTGGTAAAAAATCTGAAAATCTTGACTCTTAGGCAAGATCGAGTATATTGCTTAAAAACTATAGCTCAAAATAAGGTTTTTCAACGTGTAATTTGTCTACCTAGCTGTATCAAAGGCAAACATTTTATCATCTATGAATATTTTTGGGTCTTTGACAAAACAACTCAAAAAGAAAATTTTATCAAAGGTTTCAAAATCAATTTTTGGTGATTTTCGAAACAGGAGTACTTTTTTTGGGGACACCCGGTAGAATTGTAGCGAAATAGCTAAAGTTTCTTGGAAGTCATTCAGTTCAAAGAGATAGCTCATTAAATTTTACACCAACCTTTTTAAAGATTTGGAACCTATGCTAAAATATAATTATGTTAACCAATCTTCGAAGTTTCTTGCTGTATGCAAGGGACCAAATAAATTTAATAGGTAGTTCCTGTTTTGTTTTCCGGGAGCGAGGAGATGAAATTACAGCAAGAAAACCTAATTGTTAGCAACAACATTTAAAGGAATTGAATCAGCATAAGACGGCAAGGTATACCCTATCTGTCAGAATTCGCTGACTCATGGTTCTGGATGACGGATCTGATTGGCTAACGTTCATGTGAAATGAAACTGATCAAATGAGACGCATCGTGCAACAGCAGGCCCTTTTAGTTTGTTAGGAGTGATAATTGATCTTTCTCACATGGGTCACATGATACACGACAAAGCAGGCCTATTTATCATGACTCAATGCCTTTAAACAAATGATACGCTATACAGAATTTAAGAATAGCCTGAACTAACGGAATCATCGCAATAAACCCACACAAATCCAACGTTAGACACTTTAATCTGTGGGAAGAAAACTGTTAACTCTTGCAAAAAAAATAACAACGAGATAGCCTGTAGCTAGGGAGAAAACTGTTGAGTCCTGCAGGAGAAGCAATGAATTAATGTGAAACCCTGAAAGGAGAGAAAATAAGTTGATAGCTGCAATAAAGAGCAACGTTGAATAACCAAAAACGCGTTTCGTCACACACTGGTCAGTTCGGTTCGCGCGAGGAACAGATTAAGGATACAAACGAGCCGTTTTAACACCTGAAAAACAAAAGAAATTTTTTCATCTCGCACGAACCGAATTGATGAGTGTGCGACCAAACACGTATTTGGTTATTCAACGTTGTTTTTTATTGCAGCTGTTAACTAATTTCTTTCCTTTCAGTGTCTAAATAATGTTGCGTTTGTGGGGTTATTACGATGAGTCCGTTGTTAAAGGCTACGTTAAAATGCTGTACGGCAAATCATTCGTCTAAGAAATGTTGTTGCAGTCTAGAATCTACAAAAAACAGTTTTCAAAACTGATCGCATAGCTGGTTCTCTGATGAGACAGGTGTATTGTTTATATCACTCCGTCCGAGCGCCAAATTTAACGGTTAACACGGCATTGATTTTATTCAAAACATCAGCTTGAATATATTCCTTGTTTTTCATGCGCAATTTTTTCCCTCAAGAGACTATGAAGTTATCCTTTTCAGATGCACAACTTGGAAATCTTACCTCTGTCGTTCTGTCTGCAGAACTAGGCCTATGAAGTAAAAATTACTTAGAAAAACGTCGTGGTTCTCAAGCATTTAATTAAAGAACGTAACAAGGACAGATTTTGTAAGACAATAGCATGAGTTGGTTTTGATTGACACCGCAAATCAAAGCAATGATCGATCACAGACAAAGGAAATTCTCTCAACCAGTAAATCAAAACAAACAAAGCTGCAAAAGTTTCTCTGAAACCCAGGTAGCTAGCGCTCTCGTTGTGCATTCCAGAAATAGTTCTCAAGAGCAAACATGAGCATATATCGAAAAAAGAAGGATATATCTACCTCGGGCATTTTGTTTCTTTGGTTCGGAAGCCGATTGAGAGGCGATTCAATTCTCTTCTTTTTTGGGTGTAATTAAAACAATTACTGCTCAGCTTCTGAACCAACCGAGGTAGATGTGTAGATATATCCTTCTTCTTTCGATTTATGCCCATGTTTGCTCTTAAAAAGAATTTTTGGAATGCACAACGAGCGCGCTAGCTACCTGGATTTCAGTGCAAATTTTGCGGCTTTGTTTGTTTTGAATTTATGGTTGAGAGAATCTCCTTTGTCTGCAGTCGCTAATCGCTTTGAATTCAGGTGTCAACAAAGCAACTCGTGCTATTGTCTTACAAAATCTGTCCTTGTTGAAGAACGCTTCATCTTGGACTTTTGAATTATACGTTAAGGTAGTGCATAGGGAAGACTACTTTGTTGCCAGCTTTCTTGCAGGAAACAAGATGATATTTTGGATGGCGATGCCGTCCTGCTTCGTCAACTCTCTCCTGTCAACAGCAAAACTACAACGAACGATCCCCCTGTGGACCAATTTTCAAACTTTATGTCACAATAAGACTACAAGTTTTCAATGTATCAATATAAATCATGATCAACTCGAAGGAGAAAAGGGGCTATATACTTACCAAAATGTGAGTCCAAATATAAGAAAATTTTATCAAGAACCATTCACTCCAGTGAAATCGTAATCTGCTTCCCTCTTGATTGAAGCCTTTAGCGTCTTGAGTTCTTCTTTAAACAAATCCCTGTCTACTATGCAATGTGTGAAAGTTTAAAGAATAGGTTTGTTTATCTCGTCAACGAATGCTTTTAAAGATAAAAAGTTACCATGGCGAACGGTTATCCAAACATGTCAGATGACAGTTCATTTAGAAAGTCAACACTAATTACAGTATGTAAAGATAAGCGTCAACTAAAGGTCATTTTCTGATCATGCGTGCGCAATGAAAGCAACGGAGAGCACAAGTCTCCAAACAATTTCTCTCGATGATTTGTAATTACATGTCTACATCCCTTACATCCCTAGCGGTTCGTTATCAGCTCGATAAGGTAACGTGTTTACATGTTATCAAACATCTTGGGATGTGTGCTTGTGTCACAGGTTTATCAAAGGACTTAAAACTGGCGTTCGCCAGGGGGACTGGATAATTTAATTATAGCCTTTTATTTTCGACGTTCTCCATCATTTTATAAATTTAGTCACTTAACATAACCACACCTTAGAAATGAAAATATTAGACTAAACAAGCAAACAGATGCCAAAATGTTTGGACTCCTTTTGCCATATGCAGACGCGCGATCTGATCAGTAATCTTTCAGTGGATATATAAAAAAAGGCCGAGTCAAAATGTTTTATTTCGGTATTACGGGAACTAAATTGACATTTCTTAGTAATATTATTAAACATATGGACACATAAGGTCTTAACTCACATATCCTAGCTCTTTATGATTACAAATATCAAAAGAGCAAAAGATAAGCCTTGCTCTTAATAGCAGGGAAAAGAACATTTCTAATTGACAGTAAAATGATAAAATTGGGAAATTGGTAATGAGTCTTTTCTTCAATGACAAATATTTCATTCCTTTACGTATTCAATATTGAATCTAGAAATTTCAAACTCAGAGCAAAAAAGAATAATTGTGACGTTCCTTCTATAGATTCTTCGGAAGCAAATTACTATGGGCAAGAGCAGACCACGCCCCAGGCAACAGGACAAGAGCAGATAACGCCCCAGGCAACAGGACAGGGTTATAGCAATGATGCACTTTCGTATTCAAGAACTAATCCGCAGCAAATCGATAAAAATGCATATGGATTGCAAGATGAGTTAGGTGACTCACAATACTTTGCGAGAGGTCAACAACAACTGCAACAACTGCAATATCCACTGAGTGAAAATAACATTCCTCAGCATGGCAGTACGGGTTCTGAGTATGCGAATAATCAACACCAGCCTGATTATGGAGAGTCTGATAACGATGGGGCCTATGGAATCCCTACAGTTCCTCAGCAAACTGAGGTTATGCAGCGGAAAGAAAAATTTGCATTTCCAACAGGTGGAAACACTGGGCAGCAAAGCTTGAGTGCCCCGTTAGGATTTCCAACAAGTGGCAGTACTGGGCAGCAGAGTGTGAGTGCCCCGTTAGGGTATACGGACTATCAACGACGAGGATCAGAGTTTGGAAACAAACAAGGTCTTTCAGGAGCAATGCGAGAAAATATTCTACCACAACAAAGTAACATACTACCACAACAAAGTAATTCATATACAAACACTCAACAGCAGTATGTGTATGGGGAAAGAAGAGGTAACCTTGCAACACAACAGCAGCAAACGATGTTTATGCAGCCAAAGCAAAAGTCAGTATTTCTGAGACGTGAAAACAGTATACCAACACATACAAGTAATGTGTTAGGCTATGTAAACAACCCACAGACGTTTACGCCTGAGAGCAGCACTTGGAGGACGACAGCAGCAAGTAATGCATGGACTAAAAAAGACACATCAGATGCTGAAACACAGAGGCAGATAAATGATCTGCAACTTCAAATTGCAAACACGACGAAGCAAATTGATGCTTTGTATCAATCTGTGCTTAACGGAGCAAAGCAGGATGAACATAATGTGGAAAGTATGATGAAAAGTGGGGAAAGTATAGAAGAGAGGCTAAAGAATACTAGTTGTGACTCAGCAGATATAAGACGATTCAGAGAAGATATCAAAATAGAGAAAGAAGTTCGAAATAGGATGATCAAACTTTTAGCAAAAGCAAAAATGGAAAATGAACGAAAAACCAAAGCTTTGCAAGCAGTGTTGAAGTATTATCACCCAGACCAAACTGTCCTAAACAAGCTAGGAATTCCAGCGAGTCTAAAACAAGTCATTCTCACTGAAAAGATTAAACTGCTTTCAAAGAAAAAGCGAGTGGAGCTGGCGAGGCGATGGAATCTGCTCAAAAAGAAACATAGAATACATATCAAAAAGAAGACTCGAGTAAGACGTACTGAAATTTTGAAGTAATGATTTAAGTCGTTCTCATATTAGATGTCTGGAAAGATCTGCGACAACAAAAAGTTGCTAATCCAATACCCACCAGTTGCTTTTTCAAGGATATGTTTTGCCTGACATCTAGTATAAGGTAGGCATGAATTGAAACTCATATAGGAGTTATTTTGATATAACTTTATGGGCTAGCAAGTAATGACATACTGTAATAATCTCTCCAAATATAAAAAAATGGTGCAGATGGCAATTATATCATTCTTTGGGTGGAATGGCTTGAGAGGAATGTACCACTGTAATTTTACCTGGAATTATTTTTAAAACCTTTACTATTTTCAAAAGATTTAATCTCAGTTGCAGCAGTGACTCTATCAAATGTCTAAATTGTGAACCAGAAGAGCGACAACCTTATTCTTACCATCCATACACGATGGATTTTTATAAAATTCTACAAATATTCCTCTATTGATTAGAGAGCAATGGTTTCAATTTTGTTTAGAACGCTAACTTGATTTCTTTTCAATGAAAGAAAAATATCTGTAATTTTGAAAATGATAAAGATATGAAAAATTTCTCCGTCACCTAAAGGTACTTTCACCCCATTCCTTTCCGCCAACATTTCTGACTGTACTTCGGGACTGCCATACCTATCATTAATTTCCCAAACATTTGTCAGACTTTTCGTCTCCCTCCTGCAGCTTCAACAGGAGTGAGTTGCGTGTAGACTTAAAATCTAAAATCAATTTGGTAAAAAAATCTTGTAAATAGATAGTAAATAATTTTTGTAGAAAAAGACAATTTTGCAGCGCATAACAACACCCATATAACACAACCGTCCAATGTTATTTATAGAATTAGAAAATCTCTAGACAGTAAACATTTCTTGTTCTTTCGTTTCAAATTTCTGTCCAAGGGTGATGTAAAATATGATAGAATATGAAGGGGTTCCAAAATAACCAACAGACCTTTTTACTTGTTCGAAAAGAGGCTTGGATTGAGCGTCCAAATTTGGTAAATTTGCTAAAGGAAAACAAACGCATAACTCCCATTCTCAGCAGAAGCACTACTGCTACCTGTAGCAATAAGTTCTTTCAGATCTCAGAGCACTTTCAGAGAGTTTTCAAACCACAACTTTGCTCAAATTGACTTACGAGTGGTTCAGTTTATATACTGGCAAATTTTATTCGCCTCTTGGAATTGTTTCTCGTTAATTTCATTCATCGTTAGTTTATTTTGGTTGTGTAAGACTTAAAAACAAAGTGCGAACATACAAGGGTTTCATTTTGCGAGATTGCAAATCGAAGTTTGCTGTTTTCAACCGGTGTTATTCAAATGAAAGAAAAGTCAGCTAAAAATGAATGAAAATAACGAGAAACAAAGCAAAAAGACAAAAAGCACTTGTAACAAGTGTAAACTAAACTACAGATTTTCCATTTATTGAGCTAAATAAGTTTGCAAGCTAATTTTGATATGATTTGAGATAAAACTGTGTCGAATCTATGTATTTGACTCGTGAAATGAAAGTGCATGTTGAATCCACAAAATATGGTGTTAAAGAACCAAAAAGTTATCATATAAATCCTTGTCATTTGATTTTGTGAATAAACCCCCCTCTCTAATAAGCCCCCTCTGTTTTAAGCCTTCCCCTTTAAGGCCCCCCTCTGGAGTGTCCGAAATTAAATAGGCCCCCGGGGGCTTAATAGAGCTTTTACGGTAGTCCGTGTGTTATAGTATAGGGCTCAAATCTTTCAAAAGGTCGGTGAAAAATTCTATTGAAGTTTTCTTTGAACTGGATGGCTTAAAAGGAACTTATGGTACTTTGCTACAAATCTGCCATGGCCATTTTTTTGATATCTTGATTTTTTTCAAAATGGTGGAAATTTAATTATTTATATTAATTATTAATAATTATTATTATTCATATTAATTATTCATGGAAAATTTTGAAAAAATTAAAATCATCGTAAATCCTAAAATAATGGAGGAAACATTATATAACCTTCAAGAAAACCATAGTTTATGAAGGTCTACAATATGGTGGCAAGCAGAAATCTGTAGCTTTTCTAGTTTAGGATTTAGATATTTGGTGACGTCATAGACTCAAATTTAATAAATGCCACCATATTGAAACTAATCAATATATCAATAAGTTGCCACGGTAGATTTACAAAAACCATAAGTTCCACCCAAGTCATTTATTTAAAAGAAAACTGCAATAGAATTTTAACCCAACCTTTTCAAAGATTTGAGCCCCATGTTGCTTGGAAGGAACTTAGCGTTTTTTACTGTAAATCTGCCGTGGCAATTTATTGATATCTCGGTTAGCTTCAAAATGGCGGCATTTACTAAATTTGAGGCTATGACGTCATCAAATTTCTAAATCCTAAACCAGAAAGGATACTGATTTCTGCTTTTCACCATATTGTAGGCCTTCATAAACTATGATTTTCTTGAAAGTTATATGATTTTTCCTTCTTTGCTTTAGGATTTGCGATGACTTAAATGTTTTCAAAAAATTTAAATCAGTTTTTTCAAAAATCATTAAATTGCCGCCATTTTCAAAAAGATCAACATGTCAAAAAATTTCCACGGCAGATTTACAGCAAAGTAGCATAAGTTCCTTTCAAGCTATTCAATTCAAAGAAAAATGGAAAAGAATTTTACACCCACCTTTTTAAAGATTTGAAAGATTTGAGCCCTATGCTCCTCTGGAGTGTCCGAAATGAAATAGGCCGCCGGGAGCTTAATGGAGCTTTTACGGTAGTCCATGTGTTATAGCAAATACGCATTAAAAAGGAAGGTATGAACATAATTATTTGTTGGGTATATTTCATTCTTTAAGCCATAGAACATCTTACACGAACGAACAAAACAAAATTTTTGCATTCTCATTCAAAATCTACGCTTGCAAAATGTCTCTGTGCAGTATGACTGAAAATGCAAACAATCACAAAAATAGGGTGTGGTACTCTAGCTAAACATTTGACAAGAGTGAGCATAAAATGCGAGTAAGACAAGAGTTTCTACATTTTTGAGATTGCAGTCTTTTAAATATTCATAAAATTCCGTCGATAAGGTGTTCGTTGAGATCTAACAACCAAACTTCGTTCCAAAATCCAGTTCGTCGAAATCGGTCGTTTTATTCTCAATTTACCAGCAACTTTATGTAAGAATATCATCACAAAACCCATCGAAACACGAAAGATTTTCTGATAATGAAGCCTTCCTCGATCAAGATGCTTAAAGGGCTCAGTTGTCAAAATGTACCGGGTGTCCCAAAATGATGTATTATCGTTTGATTGCTTGTATGTCCATAACCGATGAACCGATTTTCAAAAACTGGTAAAACCACAACCAACATCTTAACATCCAATTTAGCCTTTAGGCAATCAAATAAAACAAAGTTTTTGAAAATCCGTTCATTGGTTATGGACATGTAAGCAATCAAACAATAATACATCATTTTGGGACACCCGGTAAACTAAACGATGATTTTGCAGTTTTTTGAAAGGTGATATCACATAGGATCTTCATATTTTTTCAAAATGAAAGTTGCTGTTTGGACATAAATCATTGTCCTTCACTAAGGAACAAACCAAACATTCATATCTTTTACGATTGCTCGGATATAAGTGGATCTTTAACGGTAATTTTTTGGTGTCTTAGGTGAAGCCACCAACAAACTGCCGAAAACAATGGATAATTGGTGACACGTGCTAACCTACTGATTTGTTTATTGTTTGGCGATGGAGCCCCTTTAAATATCTCACTTCCTAAACACACCTGTATGCGTTGATAAAAACCTGTTTCATAATTTCATACAATTTGTGCCTTTGGCATTCTCTGACATCTAAGTGAACTTCATGAAGAATTTTAGGCCTTAGAAGTTTCATAAAATCATGAGAATGATATATTCGATTTCGACGAACTAAATCTTGGTATGAAATTTCACATGTTACGAACAGAACAACGACCATCCAAATTTTTGGAATCCATTGGTGAGTGACAAAATTGCAGGGTTCACAACTTTTCAGACTCAATTAAATTAGTGCTGTTTTTGTTTGCAACAAAGCTTTTTGTGGATAGATTTTAACCCCTTTACCATCTGCAATATGATTTCTGCTCATTTGCTCATTTGATCCGGTCGTAGACTAATATACCGGGTAAGTAAAATAAAAACAATTCCAGTTTGAAAGGTTCCTATTTCTTGAATTTCAAACTAATAATACTTTGTTTCCTATCGGACAGGATGAATTAGATTTTATGGCAATTTAACCTAACTGAAATCGGCCACTCCGTTTTAAAGTTATGAGGCATCTTCTCAAGAGGGTTCCTTTAACGAACTCTGCGAACAGAACGGCCAAAATCACGCTCAAATTGCCCTAAAAATTAAGCTATATGGTGATAACTCAGGTGTGCTTGAAGGAAGCATGTGATGAAAATATTATTCCAACGAGCAAACATAATTGTCATTGCTCTTAAGGCAGGGAAACCGAGCAAATTCGATCATCATTTACAGCTGATTGTTGAACGTTTTTGACAGGGGCTTGAAAAGAAACCTTCCATAACTTCGGATAAAAGTGGCCGATTTAAGCCAGATGAATCTTTATATTTACGTGATATGTCCGCTATCAAATTGCCAATTATAATGTTTTCATTTGATAACGACTAAGTTATGAAATGGTTACAGGGAGACATTTTGCGTCTTTGCAGAAAGCGTGGTAATATACAACAATCAGACAAAGGGGATAAAATAATCCAGAAGGAGCTGTTTTGCCAACTGTAACACCATTCTGTCTTTTACGTATGAGCAAATTAATAGCATATACCTGTGACAGTAGGGTAATACAAGAGTTCTAGTAGGAGTTGGGCATTTTTGCTCAAGTTCATTTTGCTGCAGAAAGCGTGGTAACATACAAAAATCAGACAAAGGGGATAAAATAATCCAGAAGGAGCTGTTTTGCCAACAGTGACACCATTCTGTCTTTTACGTATGAGGAAATTAATAGCATATACCTGTGACAGTAGGGTAATACAAGAGGTCTAGTAGGAGTTGGGCATTTTTGTTCAAGTTCATTTTGCTGCAGAAAGCGTGGTAACATACAAAAATCAGACAAAGGGGATAAAATAATCCACAAGGAGCTGTTTTGCCAACAGTGACACCATTCTGTCTTTTACGTATGAGCAAATTAATAGCATATACCTGTGACAGTAGGGTAATACAAGAGGTCTAGTAGGAGTTGAGCATTTTTATTCAAGTTCATTTTGTTGCAGAGTTTCATGTCGATTTCATGAGATGGTAACGTCGATATTGAGACAGTCCCTGTCTGGTTATTCTAGATCTGGCAGTTCTGAAATAAATAAGTATGGGTTAAAATAAAATAAATTACAAAGAAAAATAAGAAACATAAAAACCAGAAAACAACACAACAGAAAACAAAATTTTGCAGCTGCAATGGATCAGAGAAATAACTCAAAATTGCGTAGTGTTAATTTTTCGATTGGTGAATTTTTGCATCGGCTGGCAATAAGTTTCATGCAAGTTCCAATTCAATTCTTCTATAAGAAAATTGAACAAAAGCAGTACTTCTCTTAGAATCTAATTGTCTTTGGAAAATTGTCCTTTACAACGGGAATTTTTTGATTGGTGAATTTTTGCATCGGCTGGCAAGTTTCATGCATGTTCCAATTCAATTCTTCTACAAGAAAATTGAACAAAAGCAATACTTCTCATAGAATCCAATTGTCTTTGGAAAATTGTCCTTTGCAACGGACCGTCTCGTTTGGAAAATATTGCAGATTGGACTTTAATATTTAAAATATTTGGTTTGCACTAATGGGTGTACAGCCAATTCTTTCCAACCATTTTCTATGAACCAATTCCATCAGGTTGTTTGCTTATTTTCTCCACTTTGATACTCTTTTTCGTTACTACTTTAGAAGGCCAGACTTAGGACAATAGGCATAAGAATACCGGGTGAAGAAAGCTCATGAGTGAAATGATTACAACATAGAGAGGCCTTAAAGGTGAACTGATGCAAAAATTTTTATTGATGCAAATGAATAGCAAAGTTGACAGATAAAGGGTGTCGCTTATACATTTTTGATACCTTGTTTCATTTTCGAGTTATCCACTGTTTTGTATGATTGGCTGATGACGTCCTTTTATTTGCAAAACGCAAAGAGAGCATAAAAGGTTGACTTTTTTCCAACGGAAAATCGACTCAAAGAACTTTTCTCCTGTTGAAATGCCTTTCTAAACATCATATCAATTCATGAGACAATTTCTATTACATACATTCAGCTTACCTTCAATGTCTCCTGCAAATGTAATCTTTCAAAGATCAGATACAGCTATATTTCATACATTATCGTAGCAATTTGCAAAAAATGACGTAATCAGTTGATACTTAAAATCAGTGGATAACTTGAAAATGAAATGAGATATCAAAGAAATCTAAACAGGATTCTTTATAATTTGATAGTGCCGTTTATTTGCATCAATAAAAATTTTCGCTTCAGATCACCTTTAGTCAGCTAAAATAAATGGAATCTTACCTTCATCGTCACTGTCTTCAGCATCTGCATCATCGCCAGCACTGCTTGGATCAAAACCCTGCAAAACAATTTAACAAATCGAATATAAAACGTTGGCCTCCTCCAGCACATCTTCCTTTAAGACAGTGCTAGAAATCGCATGCAATGCCACAAGGAAATCTTGCATGAATGCTCCAATTTTAAATGGATCCAAAAATGCGGTATCAGAAGGAAAACGAGCATAAGGAAAAGAAGGAAGGAGTTGAAAAGAACGCGACAGGCAACAACACAGGTAATGGAACAAAAAGTAAGTGAATAAAAATTGTAGTCAGGTGAGAGGGAGACAATTAACTGCTGCATCCAAACTAGCAGTATAGGCAGAACCTTTTTGATTACAAAGTCCAACTTTGTAATCTAAGAAGGGGCTTCGATGTCAGGCTGTCAGAAAGAAAGAAAGAAAG
>REGL01000528.1:194417-205907 GCA_004194395.1 Aurelia aurita complex sp. Pacific | reverse complement strand
TATTTTGAAAATTCCCATTTCTGATCAGAAAGTAAGGCTATAGGCTTACCTTTTTGGGCAAAATCAGCTGATGTTGAAAATGCCTATTTCTGACCAGAAAGTAAGGCTATAGGCTTACCTTTTATGGCAAAATCAGCTGATTTTGAAAATTCCCATTTTTGATCAGACAGTGAGGCTTTACGCTTGCCTTTTTCGGCAAAATCAGCTGATTTTGAAAATGCCTACTTCTGACCTGAAAGTAAGGCTATAGGCTTGCCTTCTTCGGCAAAATCAGCTAATTTCGAAAATGGTCAGTTCATACCAAAAGTTAAGGATATAGGCTTTCCTTTTTCAAAAAATTTGCTCACTTTCAAAGTAAATACTTTTGACCAAATACTTAGACTATAAAGTTTCCAAAAATATTTTCAAATAATTTAAAATACTAGCAATTATGAAATAAGAACTTCCAACCTAACGGTATTGCTTCTTTTATTAATCAATTGATTGCTTGCTTGAAATCTAGGAAACAAGATAAAGAAAAATACAAAGGTTGATGCATTTCATCTTATATATATTTGAATGAACTTGAATAAGAATTATGGAGCTGATAATGAAGATTTCTTGATGAAATACTATTGATCTTTTTTCTCACCACAAAGACCACTTTGAATGTTCTTGATTTCTGTTTCGAATTTATGTGACAATAGGAGGCCATTTTCATCAAACCATTCAGACACTGACCTGCAAATAAATCATGAGAAATTATTCCACTTTCTGTAATGGAACCAAGGTTGAAATGCTTTTTAAATTGGCAAAGTCAAATCTAACCAGGAGGCGAAAATTCTTGCTGTGCAGAAACCTAAAATATGATTTAATCTTTGGTTGCTGATCAAATGGGAAAAATGCCCTTTCAAGGGACATATTACAGTACTTACTTCAACATTTCCACTTCCTTTGATTTCTTTGTCTTTCCATCTNGCTTTCCTTTTTCAAAAAATTTGCTCACTTTCAAAGTAAATACTTTTGACCAAATACTTAGACTATAAAGTTTCCAAAAATATTTTCAAATAATTTAAAATACTAGCAATTATGAAATAAGAACTTCCAACCTAACGGTATTGCTTCTTTTATTAATCAATTGATTGCTTGCTTGAAATCTAGGAAACAAGATAAAGAAAAATACAAAGGTTGATGCATTTCATCTTATATATATTTGAATGAACTTGAATAAGAATTATGGAGCTGATAATGAAGATTTCTTGATGAAATACTATTGATCTTTTTTCTCACCACAAAGACCACTTTGAATGTTCTTGATTTCTGTTTCGAATTTATGTGACAATAGGAGGCCATTTTCATCAAACCATTCAGACACTGACCTGCAAATAAATCATGAGAAATTATTCCACTTTCTGTAATGGAACCAAGGTTGAAATGCTTTTTAAATTGGCAAAGTCAAATCTAACCAGGAGGCGAAAATTCTTGCTGTGCAGAAACCTAAAATATGATTTAATCTTTGGTTGCTGATCAAATGGGAAAAATGCCCTTTCAAGGGACATATTACAGTACTTACTTCAACATTTCCACTTCCTTTGATTTCTTTGTCTTTCCATCTTCATACTGAACCATTACATGGTACATGTGATCATATCGTCTCAATGAAGTTGCAATCTTCCATGTGTTGTCAGGATCCTTATAAAAAAGGTTGTATAAATGTAGTAAGTCAGTTACTACAGCCTGTACAAAACAGTACCTGCTAAGCTTAGCAGTAATCTGGATCATACTTTAGCCATACTACTGCTTAGGTGCAAGTAATTCAAGAGAACATTGACGGTTCTTAGTGCTACAGTACCTCTTGCACCACTTAAGTTCTGTTTAAATTGTACTCCTAAAGTACTGCAAATTTGAGCTATATTAGCATCTTTTGGTAAAAATACTGTCAAGGTCAGGTTATTTTATTGTTTGAGAACCGCTAAACAATTGAAAAGTCCATAATACTGCTAAACTATGGCCTGACTGTTCTGTACAGGAAGGTTTGAGACATGCAAGTCTTTTCATGTGAGCCTGGAAGGGGGGTTAAGACCTTGAATTTTGAAATTTCATGTCCAAAAGTTGCAACCAGCATACTTGTTTCTCCCTCAAATTTGGAAGTTTCTGAAACTTACCAGCTAGAAAAGAGCTGAAGAAAAATAAGTGATAAAATTTGGTTCAAATATAGAGCAATAAAAGGAAAATTGGGTGCAAACAAAGTACTGGGGGGGGGGTGAGCGGGAAAAAAGTTCCCGCTTTTGAAAATTCATAACACAGTAGTTGCTGGATTTGAAGCATTCAATTCTGTTAAAAAGCTGAAAGACCAAACTCTGTGATTTTTCTTGCCTTTTTATGAGCACTCAAAATAAAGGTAAATTTGACTTCAAGAAAATTTCTTGCTTGAAGAATGCCTGAAAAAGGGTCTAAAATGTGTGATGAAATCGTAAGAAATCTCCTCTCATAGATAATTATTCAACGGTGTTATACCTCCCTCAGGACTGATGAGAAATAGACTTTGAGACAAATACTGAAGATTTCAAATCCGATGGCAATGAAAGTGCATACGTTATCTCCCACCCGTGAAAAATTTATTTTCTTCATTGTTCTGTGAGAGGAGTTTCTTTGTGATTTGATCAAATGTTTTTGGTATTTTTCAGGCATTTCACATCCAAGGAATTTTCGTAAAGTCAAATCCGCCTGTACTTTCTGTGCTCATGAAAACGCAAGAAAACTTAAAAAAGTATTTCAATCTCTCAGTTATCACACAGAATTTGATTAATTCCGATCCATCAAGTATTCTCGGTGCAATGAATTTTCAAAAATGGAAACCTTTTCTGGCTCATCCGGTATATAAATGTTAAATTAATGCCTTACCAGTCCAGCCTTATCTTTCTCTGCAGCTATCAAAATGTAGTTCTTTTCCACAAATGCAGTAAAGAGGGTTAGTATTGACATCAAAGTAAAATACCTTTCAAAAGTTAAGGAGCATCAGCATTTCAGCAAAAAAGAATAGCAACATATAATAATAGTGATAAAATTTATTGCCTTTTCTTCTGACATTTCTAGCAGTGGTCTGACTCTTTCAAATGCAATCTTGCAGCTACAAAAGGTTGTTTACCTAAGAATTCTTGTTTAGGATAATAGGACCTTTTAGGTATTCTGAAAAGAATCAGAATTGAATGATGTTTTGCTACATTTTGTGGCATTTTCAAATGTGCACAATAGTGATAGAAGCTCTAACACCACTCGATCGAGCCTCGCGCATAAAAATGTATAAAAACAATGCTCGATCCAGGCTCTTTTGTAGAATAGCTAAAAGGTATATTTACAATCTTTCAAATGGCTCAAGAATTTTTATCACAATGTAGAGAATGCTTGTCATTTTAATGTGTGCAAGGTCTTGCACACTGTAGAAAGCTTTCCGTCTCCTTCCTCGCATGAAACAATTCTAAGATTAAGCTGTTGTGTGAAAAGGATACGTTATAACACAAGTCAGCACAACATATTTTGATTGTGGATATGGAAACATATAATCATATGCCAATGCTGATAATGCAATTGCACACCCTAAAAAACTCAGGGCCAGTCTTATATCAATGTAAATATGTTTTTCTACATATCCTAATGTTTCTGTGAAGACCTAGAAATAAGATAAGACGAAAATAGAGCATGAGAAATTGCAAATGTAATCAAATCAATGTCTGCATGAACTTTGGTATGTCAAGTTCAAGTACACATAGATCATTTGTAACTTTCCTGATATCTTCAATATATAAGTCCTGGCTTTCGAACCAAATTGGAAATGTAGAGGAATTGCAAGTCCAACTTTCATTAGCTTTTCTTCATGAAAGAATAGAAGTCTTCGGTCTTTTAAAGAGGCTTAGGCAATGGTAAATAGGTTTGTCTATAAACTAGAAGAAAGAAAAGACTCAGACTGCAGCAGTTTTCCTTTGGCATGCATCTTTCTGGTGTGTGGCCAGTTTTATTACAATTAAACATTTTTAGATTCTTTTCTCCTTGCAAACAAAGCAAGCTAATCAACCTTGCAAAAACCTTGTAAGTTCTTTTGGCATCACAAAAATATTATTTGGAAAATACGTTGTGAAATTACCTTTCTAACAACATCATCCAAGGCATTTTTGACAGCATTTCCATCCCATTTATCAACTTCAATAGGCTTCTCTTGATCAAGAAACTGCAAAACATGATTTTTTATTCGTTTAGGGGGCAATTTCAACCTGATTTTGGGTAATTCAATAATTCAGGCCACGTAGCTGACAATGCTTCATGATGGGTAGGTATTACTCCTTCTTTATTTAGTTGCCTTAACATTTATTTTCCTTTGTATTGTATTTTTAGTCCAGCATTTCATTTACAGCTATACGTCTACGCTTTTCAAAACTTTCAAGTTCTACTTTATCATCTTTTCAGGTAGGTACGTCATTTTGTATTCCTTTGCTCATTTAATCACATTTAACTGAAAGAAAGCCGTCAGCGTTCAGGGCAAAGGATGGACCTTTGTGTAGCTACTCCTTACTCTGTCCACCAAGAAAGAAGAAATTAGAAAGGGTCATTTTTGGCCTAAACAAACTGAACAAAACAAAAAGCATTATGAAGCCAAACAATTCAATTCATTCAATCATAGTCGAATTAAAACATTAAACCCAGGGACATTTTTAATCATTTAAATTCATCAATAAGTATACCTCACGCTTACATTCATACATACCTTGTGTAAGAAACCAGACTTGTCTTTTTGCGCTTTTCCCGCGGCCATCTTGTCTCTTTGTGGACGATTTTCATTTGCTGAAACAAGCCCTCCCCCGCAGCGGTATGTTAAAAGAGTGTCCTATGACCTGCGCAAAGAAATTGTAGCGGAAGTTGTTCTGTAGTGGAAACTTTAAAAAACTGAGAAATGAGAAATATGGGAAAATAAAAAGCAATCTCTTTTAACAGTTCCATTCATCAATTTACAGAACTATCAACTTCTATCGCAGTCAGTTTTGGGGAGGGGGTCGAACATGGTTGACAAAAAGTCTGTCTGTACCAGTCAAAATTTAAAAACACGAAAGACAAAAGTATCATTTGCCGAAATGTATGACCACTGGAATCGTTGATCGGACAAACGTGAGGATCTTTTGAAAATGTGTCTGTCATGTCATCAGGGTTTCCGAATGAATGATTTTTGAAAGAAACCTGATTTGTCAAACTGAAGAGAAAAAAGTGTCATCATTGGGACGTAAGGAAGTGAGAAAAATTTTCTGTGAACAATTTCTAGTGACAACTTGCTTCTAACGAGTTGATGAGGCTATCTTTAGATTTAAGTGTGTACGACAATGTATGACGCTGGTACATAATTCAAGAAATCCATGCATTCGTTCGTTGCACAGAGAAAATTTCCAGTGTAGGTGCCCGTTCTATGAAAGAAAGAAACGACCACAGATCATTGGAACAGGGAACAGAACTCTTCACTCGCAAAAAAGCCAGCTTGTTGTCTTGAAAATGAAAATAAGACACTTCTTGGGTTCAAATCATTTAAAGTGTTTTCCGTGAATAGCTTTTTAAAAGTGTCTCGAACTTTTCGAGGTTTCCTCTTGCGAAAAATTCAACTGCCCCTTTTTCGCGTGTGACCTTGGCGTACCTTGCTTGTAAACTTGGGGCTTGGGACAGAGACTTGGCCATCGGCCTGGGCTCTGTCACGTTGGACATAAGTATTAGTTTAACAACCCACTATAACAGTTCTGCGAGGATGAGTGACTATTTTTAGTAGCTTCAAGCTGCGTAAACAATAGAATGGCTTTCTCTTTAGGCTGTGCTGACAAAAGTTACAAATCTTCTACTCATGTTACAAAGTACTCTCGACCTTTCTGTGTAAATTTGTCAAAGACAGAGGGTTAAGCCCNCTTGGGGCTTGGGACAGAGACTTGGCCATCGGCCTGGGCTCTGTCACGTTGGACATAAGTATTAGTTTAACAACCCACTATAACAGTTCTGCGAGGATGAGTGACTATTTTTAGTAGCTTCAAGCTGCGTAAACAATAGAATGGCTTTCTCTTTAGGCTGTGCTGACAAAAGTTACAAATCTTCTACTCATGTTACAAAGTACTCTCGACCTTTCTGTGTAAATTTGTCAAAGACAGAGGGTTAAGCCCTTTGCCCAGAATTTTTCACTGATAGCTTACGGGTGAGCCCACAAGCAACAATGGTTTCTTAACTTTTTTTCTGAAGAACTTTCATCTTCTTGAAATTAGAGAGGGTCTTGCCTGAAGGAGGTTCCATACTGGTCTCAGCGAAAAATCCCATTCACCCAGAGCGTCATTTTAGGCGAATATCTAGAGGACTAGAGTTTCATTAGATTTAGAACTGTTTCCAAAATAGTCACTAAATGCAAGAGTTGCTTTCAGAACAATAAACATTGGTCTAAGGGAGACTTGCAAAGAAAGAATTACGTCTTGATACAGCATCTCCAAGTCATAGCTTTAAATTGAAGACAAAAATAATAATGAACTATGTACATATTCATAAAGCATGACCACATTTCCAAAGCAGAGGCTTTCGGTAAGAATCTTATCCTTGATGAAAGTTTTCAGGCTTGTGACCAGGCCCTGACCAGGGCATCAACAACGCTTGGCTTTGTCATGTGGTGCAATTCATAACAAACAACAAATGGCTCTGTTTTACCAGAAAGTAAATATTTTCAGTTCACTTCAGATATTTGTTTAAAATCAATTTGAAGCCTTATGCTAACTTATCAACACTTAAGAAAACAAAACATATTGACAAGGGAGATTACAGCAGGCCTGCCAGTATATGATGGTGCCTGAGTTAAACTAAGAGGAGAGTGGTAGCAAGGAATGTAGAGGCTAGAGGGCATAGAAGAGGGAGTTCTAACTCCAAAAGCCTTGTATCTGTGGGTGTTTTGAAAGCCTCTAAATTGGAAAAATGTGCTGCATATACACATTGTAACTTTCAAATACTAAGAAATCTTAGCGAATCTAACTTTAACTACATAAATCATTTCATAGAAAGAACTACTAAATACTGTATTTACATATTGGATAAATGTCCACTTGCATCATGGTCGAATCTAACATATTTGAGAACATGTTCCAAACATATTCTATAATTTTGATGAGGGGAAAATCACTCCTTTAAATTTCTACTAAAAATCCTAGAAAATCTCTAAAACTTTTTTGTTCTCATAAAAGTCTCTAGTGTAGTGTATGCATGTGATTGCACACATCAAATGACATAAATGAAGGAGTGATTTTCCGCTCAGTTTCTGACTTGCATGATCAGTTTTGGATTGTTCTTTACATATACTAAATATGTTACTTTAAAGTTAGTTGACGCGGATAAATAGCTAACCCAAGAACTGCATATGCAGATTTATAATTAGCCTACTGTATTTAATTATATCAACACATTTGTGCATATGTTTTCACTAGGGGAGCAATTACCTGTGAAGGCATATCTTTGTCCTATTTATAGATTGCCTCTACTTAGCTCTGTCAACTAACTTTAAGAATTACAGTAATTCAGCTTGACAAAACCACAAAGTTTATTGTTTGTGCTGACATTTTAATGTCATGTGATGACCAAGTGGTTTAAATTTATACGTTACACAAAAAGAGAATCAGCTCATAGCTATTTGCAAGCATTAACAATATCTAATACAATTTTCCAATGTATACAGCACATTAACCACTGCAGCAAGTACTATCTAACGAGCTCTGTACATATGTAATAATTTAGAGAATATGACGAAATAACAAAAGTGGTTTTCCAATACTTTGTAAATTCATGAATGGCTCAAGCTATTCTTTACTTTTTAAATGTGCAAATAAATTAATTCTGGCTTGGTGAGAAGCACAGATAAGGGCCATCTTGGCTTTGGAATTTTACTTGAAAATATTTCTGAAAAATATTTGCCTTTATTTGTAAATGATTGCAAGCAATTGCTATTTCAGAAAGCCTCTCTGCATATAACTGCAGAATTTGGGAGACCAAGTTTAACTTGTATATTTAGTTTTGTCAGAACCATTGACTCTCTGTAAGGTGTTGCAAATATAGGGGAATTGATCAATGATTTTTCTTCCAGAAAAGGACTAGTTTGTCATTATATTCTAAAATTGTTGACCCAATTCTCAAAACAGTAGCTACCTTTGAATCAGCCAGGCATTTGGCAAGAAATACTAGTGACTCCATTGGGCAAAGCTTTACACAGTCTTCCATCCAAGGCTGCTGCTTTATGAGTTAAAATTATAGCCCTTTCATTAGATGGTGCAAATTCTATGATTCAAACTTTTTGCATATTTTGAGGACCAATTTGACTCACTGTGTGCTTCCATACCTTAAAAATGAAAGCCCATTAAAATTTGTAAACTGTGATGAGTATTTAACTTTAAAAGGTATTTCCCAACAGCTTAACCAAAATTTATCCCTCAAGAAGAAAGTAATCATTTTACCAGGCTTAGAGCCAGTCTGGACCTGTCCAATAATTACACCAAAGATACCCTGAAAATCGACATTTGAACCACAAGTGTCCCCTACTTCAAAATTTCTACCCAGTAAATTCAAGCTTTGCTTTGGTTTGCGCTAAAGGCAATATGAGCCTATTTCTGAAATTGCCCTCCTCCCACAATTGACACCTTTGAACTCTTTCAAGACAATGGTTTCCAAACAGACTGTTCAAGTGTCCTGCACTGCACGCATAAAATCTGTGCTTCGGATTGGGCGATTCGCTCAAATTTAAATGCAGAACTTCGCAATTTTGATGAAGAATGTCTTCTGGAATAACCAGTGTCCATGTTTCTTCGCATTTCTGCCACCGACCAGGTAGCCAAGAGCATGAATTGACTTCCTATCTTGAGATTTTTATGGGCCAAATTCAGATGGAAGATTGCACTGACAGCAGCAATATTCCCGCTTGCTTCAGCTTTTGGAGACTCAACAGCATCATCCTACATAATTTTCAGAACGTAACAAAATTAATCAATCTTTTTTATACATTAATTCAGGCTTTGCTTCCTATGGAGCGATTCCCCAAGCTTACATGGGGTATGAAAAAATTTTCACCACAGTTCGACGATGGCCTAGGCCCATATGAAGCTTCTTTCGAGAACTGCTGTTTTCGAGTGCAATTCGAATAAAAATTCGTTACAGCATATTCAGTCCGTGTCCTCTTGATTGGTAAATCGTTTTCGAAGTCCAAGTTATCCGTTTCACCGTCTGTAATGTCCATTTTATCAACTTTTTCCTTCAGTTCTTCGCAGCACCGATCGAGTACAGCCGAGATGGGAGTTATTCCAAGATGTCTTCGCTTGCCTCCTAAACTTGGACTTGGTGGTGGAGCTGAAGGCCATCCTTTTTCATAAGCACATGTCAATGTTAATGAATGCACAATATCCATTTTGATTTAGTTTAATATCTGTCTTCTAAATTTCTCTGTAGCAATTTCATGATCGATTTCGACGACTCAAAAAATCGTCGTTCAGCACTTCTTCCCACCAGGAGATGACGCATCTTAAAACACATCTTTCATGCCAACGCTCCTCCCCTTCGACTCTGATTCCTTGTGCACTCCAAACAGCAGAAAGAAAATAGCTTTTGGTATAACTTTTCATAGGCGTAGGAGATAGGGGGCAAAGGGGGGCTGCAGCCCCCCCAACGTCAGAAAAATTTGCAAAAATCAGCCATAATCGGGCGGAAATCCACCTCAAGTCGGGCAAAATTTTCTCAAACAATGGACTTTTTGTCGGGCAGCCCCCCCAAATTTTATCTTCCCCTACGCCGATGTAACTTTTCTCTGCAAAAATTCTTTCAGCGGGCAAGCATTTGTTGTTATTTCCCATTTGAAAATGAAATGTCCAAATTTTATTACCTAAGGTTCTTAAAAGTTTATTTCATAAAGTCTAACATGGCCAGTGCAAAACGTAACAGGAAACTGCTTTTTCACTTTTTACAGTGGGGTTAACACTTTTTAAAAGCAAAAATGTACAGGACAGTAACTTCCTATGAGTTCAAAACAAAGTTTGAAACATCACATTTTTATTTGCACAGGCTATCGTAAACCATGTATGTAAGACAAAAATTACTCAGCATTAAAGGATGTAAAATTTCCATGCTTGCAAGAAGGCCCAAGAACATTTCATTTCAAAGTCAATGTCTCTTCTTGTACGAACAAGAATTGATTTTTTCATTGTATTTAAGCTTTAATGCTCAGGAATATGGAGCAGCTACAATTATTCAAGAAACAGGTGACGTGACAGGGCTGTTCCTTTTTTGCAATCATTTCAAGCGGCCTAAGTAGATCTTTTGCAAGAATTTCTCTGACCGGCCATAATTTGATACATTTTGCTCATACACATAAATTTGGCAACAGTAAGAAATCTCCTTAGTTTCATTTTGAAAATGCTCCCAGTCTAATTAGATATTTGGACAATCAGCTCATGTTTTTAAATTTGTTCTTTTATTTTGACATTTCTCATCAGACTCTGGTTTTATCTGTCGTTTTGGGCAAAAATTATATTTTTGTGACATATGTAGTCAAGAAACCCAATTATATTTTTGTGACATAGAGTTTTTATGCATTCCTGCCATCGGTTTGAGATATGTGATGTACAAACGAAGCTCACAGAAAAACCTCACTCGACGGGCAGAAACAGCTAACCAATCAGAAATGCGATTAGGGAAATGTCGTCAATTTCGAACGCGCTAATCCAATCAGAAGGATTATCCTTGAGCGGAAGTAAATGGTTCAGCCAATCAAATGCAAGCAAACACAAAGAAATATACGTGTCTTACGACATACCCTTTATGTGTGTGACGATGTAGGTGTGACTTTTATGACGTATACCAGGTGCGGTTATTTTTCATGCATCACTTTGCTTTTGGGTCATGGGGAACATGGGCAAAACTTGACGCACTTTGGAGAAATTTCTTCAATGAGTAAAGAGAAAAATTACGAAGGTAATGAAGAAATATCGCAACATTCAACCACATGGGATTTCTGTGGCAAAAGTTTGACGTGCACATTTCGTTGCAGACGGAAACTTTTTCCCGGGTTTTCCCCACCATTGCTCAACCTTACCACCAGGCTTTTCACCGAAAATAACGCAATAAACTTCGTGGCATGGCGTAATAAATTTCTGTCGAGTTGAGAAATTTTGGACGCAAGAAAGTGTCCTCTTCTCTGTGTGATAAACATTTTTCATCGGTTTTTGATAAGAAGTCTCCACCCCGGGGGGGGGGTTACTTGACCAGGTTTTGGCCGGGGACGTGCCATCGAATTTTCAAAAACATACCCGTTCCTTATACCAATTTTGCGAAAAAGTATACCCGACCTTATACCAATTTTCCGAAAAAGTATCCCAAAATCGTTCCTTAAAACGAAAATCGCGAAAATCGATACCGTTCCTTATACCAAAATCGCGAAAATCGATACCCTTCCCGATGGCACGTCCCCGTACCCAAAATATG
>REGL01000528.1:178855-191639 GCA_004194395.1 Aurelia aurita complex sp. Pacific | reverse complement strand
CAGATCGCCAAAAAATTAAGAAACTCCAGTACTGGGAGAATATGAATTAAGAAACTATTTACATTGATAAAGGAAATCCCTGACATTTTTCACTTTACTTTCACCTGTTTCATGTATCATATTGCTCGTAAGGTGTTTCAGTAACATCTAAACATTGGAAAGGTTAAAAAAGATAGTGTTTTGAAGTGCTCATGAGGGCACAGGTAGTGAACATGAAGATTGCTATGGAACCTCTAAGAAGCTCGTAAGAAACTCCGAGTACTCAAAATCTGAAAATTTTTAAGAAACTTTCAGTACTGGCCCAAATACTTAGTTTCATACAAAAAAATACGCGTATAAGAAATGGACGTATAAGAAACTGCAGCCTGCCAGCATAGCGAATATTTTCTCATTTATCAGAAACCAGGCAGCCTGATTTTTTCAAGTTTCTTATAAATGATGCGAAGTTGAAAAAATACTCAACTACACTGCCGTTTTTCTGTGTAGCTTCAGTACTAAAATTTGTAAAATTCTGCTCAACGTCTAGATATACATTATGTCATATTTGCTTCATTTTTCATCCATAATCATTTCTTGGGGCAGCCTTGTTTACTATGCAGCATGATCTTTGAATTTAGTTATGGTTTTTTTACAAGAAAGCATTATGTAAAAGAAAGTTTCTTAATGGACATATAAGAAATCTGCCAGCCTCATTTGAAAATATATTCTTGCATATAAGAAACCAGATAGCCTGATTTTAAAATTTGAGTTTCTTATATGCGTTGACTTACTGTATTGGTAACCATTTTTCAAGGTGAAAGCTTCATTAGCCAGAAATGGTTGCATTTTCAACCTTATGTGACATAATTTTCTTTTTGAATAACCATTCCTATGCATAAAATCGAATAACAGATTCTAAATATAACTTTTTAATTACGGAATAAATAATTTACAGACCAGTTTTTACACACATATGAATAGAAGCCACCAATGTTTGAGTGTTCTCGCATAACAAAGCTAAATCATATGTTCTCTGACGCATAAAGCGCAGTATTTGAAGCTACGTAAAACTGTGTCGGTTTGAACTCATAGCAGATTTCTGTCGGCATAAATTACAGCAGTTGTTGCTGTATGGATAAAGTCCAAAAATAAACACAATAGACCTTTTAGCTATTCTGAAAAAAAATCTGAATCGAAAGATATCTTTTATTCAAATTTTAAGAAGTTTCGAATGTGCACAGAAGTGATAGAAGCTCTCATGCCACCGAATCAAACCTTTCGTGTAAAAATGTACAAACACATCGCTCGATCCAGGCTCTTTCGTAAAATAGCTAAAGGTCTATATTGCAGAGACACCCCCCAGTAACAACCCCGCTGAAACGTTGCCCCGCCAACGTAGAAAGATGACCCGCCAAGATAATTTCTTCCCCGCTAAGTTTGAGTTTAAGCACTTTCCCCCCTGTTTTTTGTTGGTTCCCCGTTGAAACTTTCGTTTCCTCGTTAAAAATTATACAAATTTCAGCATAGATAATAGCCGAAAATTTTTTTTTTTTTTTTTTTTTTTTTTTAACCCCGCTGAAACGTTGCCCCGCCAACGTAGAAAGATGACCCGCCAAGATAATTTCTTCCCCGCTAAGTTTGAGTTTAAGCACTTTCCCCCCTGTTTTTTGTTGGTTCCCCGTTGAAACTTTCGTTTCCTCGTTAAAAATTATACAAATTTCAGCATAGATAATAGCCGAAAATTTCCTTTCCCCGCCATGATATTTCTAATCTCCGCTGAAAATGTTTAATTTCATAATCTCCCCGCTGTACTTTTAATGTCCGGCGGGGTCGTTACTGGGGGGTGTGCAGGGGGATGCGATGAAAATGTGCTTCAAAACTCTGCTCACAAATTTGCACCGATGAATGCATTTAGCATCTTTGCTGCTCAAAATATTCAAACCATTTGGAGACCTCGATCGTTTCGTACGTTTCATTCCTCAGTCTGACGCTTGAGATAAACATTTTCTTTTCTCATTCCGTTGACTATCACGGCCTGTCAAGTATAAGTATACATAGTCATATGGTTTGGAAAAATGTCTATTTGCGTTTCATCAAGTCATATGGAATAATAAAGACAGATGGAACTGCGAAAGGTTTAGAATTCCATTTCTCAACGTATAACCTAAACTTGATGTTTGATCTTGGCAACTTGATGTTTGCGCTAGGTTATGCACCATACCATTTACACTTACGCCAGAAAAAGATATTCTTGAGTGAAACTAAACTGCGCTTCTATGACCAGCCTCGTACAATGATCAGATTTTATGGCCCAAGTAGTGAGGATCACTTCTTTGCAAGAGAGAACTTTCATGATCTAGGCTTCCTACATATCTCTAATAGCATTCTCTTATGAAAACAAAGATTTGGAGGTAGCTAGAAAATGTCACCAAGACATTCTTCATCATCGTAAAAATTCATTATGACCGAAGATCACTGCTTTTTTACAATCAGTTGACCTCGCTACGACATGCAGCTTTAATGTTTTCTGTGCTACTCTAAAGGCCAGTTTCCAGTCAGTGGAACTTTCCGAGCGGGTGGAAATTCCCTCATTTACAAGAGAAAATGTCGCTTTGTAACCCCGGGTTCGTAACTGAATAGAACTTTAGGGTTGAATGGCAAAATCATCGAAAATTATCCAAACTATAAAAATATTTCAACAGGTGAACAAAAATATATATTTCTTCAAACAAATGAACATAATTATTTTCTTGAAGTACTTGGTGAATATATATATTTACAATTTATAACTAAAGATTGCAAGTTTACACCGAATCTCAAAATAGATAATTCGTTGAAATACCTCCACACAACTTACAGATATCCTAATAGCAACTTGATTTCTACGCATAATTTAGCTACACGCTATTATCGTTACTATTATTATCATTATTGTAGTTGTTAGTAAAATAGAAATTATTTGTAAAGAAGTAGAAGTTTTAGACCATCTTTACATATTGTGTCATATGAAATGATAATGACTTTTGATTGTGTAAAATTCCGCCCGCTCAACAAGGACAGATTTGGTAAGACAATAGCACGAGTTGGCTTTGATTGACACCTCAATTCAAAGCAATTATCGATCGCAGACAAAGGAAATTCAATCAACCAGATAATCAAAACAAGCAAAATCGCAAAAGATTCTCTGAAACCCAGGTAGCTAGCTCGCTTGTTGTGCATTCCAGAAATTGTTTTTAAGAGCAAACATGAGTATTGATCGAAAGAAGAAGGATCTATCCACACATCTGCCACGGGCATTTAATTTATTTGGTTCAAAAGCCGATTGGGAGGCGATTCAAATCTCTTTTTATTTTTGGTGTAATTAAAACACTTACTGCTCAGCTTCTGAACCAAACAAATAAAATGCCCGAGGTAGATTTTTAGATACATTCTTCTTCGTTCGATATATTCTCATGTTTTCTCTTAAAAACACTGTCTGGAATGCACAACGAGCGCGATAGCTACCTGGGTTTCAGAGAAACTTTTGCGGCTTTGTTTGTTTTGAATTTATGGTTGGGAGAATTTCCTTTGTCTGCAGTCGCTAATCGTTTTGAATTCAGGTGTCTACAAATCATCTCATGCTATTGTGTTACAAAATATGTCCTTGTTCGCCCGCTCAGAATATTCCACTGACTGGCCTTATGGCTGACGTTGAGTCGAAAGCGTGTCTACGTACCAGAAATAAATGTAACTGGCATTGAATTATGGTTCACCACCACTGCATTACTCCCATTCTGCGGAATAAGTTGTCCAAATGGCGTTCCAGCAACTGGAATAGATCCCATTACTGTACTGCATAGGGTTGGCAGTGTAGCCTCAGTTGATAATATAGAGTCCGTTGTCGATGGTACTGAAATTGACGGAAGCAAAGAAAGATTCCCGGATGTAGTCAAATTCAAATTTACAGGAGAAGAAACATTCAAGCCTCCATTAGATGGTGTAATTGGCACAGGCAGACTTCCAGACGAGACTATATTGATATTTCCAGGTGAAGTGAAAACTAAATT
Source organism: Aurelia aurita complex sp. Pacific (assembly GCA_004194395.1). Classification (NCBI taxonomy): domain Eukaryota; kingdom Metazoa; phylum Cnidaria; class Scyphozoa; order Semaeostomeae; family Ulmaridae; genus Aurelia; species Aurelia aurita complex sp. Pacific. The sequence goes on along the minus strand of REGL01000528.1, from coordinate 187,614 downwards.
TGTGGGAGTGAGATTTCCGTGCTGTAACTGTGGAGCAAGGTTTATAATTCCTGGCAGAGAGTTTTGCAAAATCAATGGAGACTGCTGCGAAGGAGCAGGCGCAATCTGTACGAATTGTGTTGCTGGTAACTGGACATTTTGTTGCGAAGTGTTGGTCTGTGGTTGTTGCTGTGTTGTGATGAGTTGCGAAACACTTGACTCGTTGATTGTCTCTAATATGTTCGTAGAAGCAGGGGTGATTAGACAAGTGCCAGTTTGGTTGCCATTGGAGACCATTGTTGGGGCTGTTGCTTGCTGTTTCAAAAAATTCATAAAAGGGACATAAGTAAATGGAAATCAATTAATTTTACATTAGCAAATCAGAAACATTCTTTTGCATCATGTTTCGAATAAAATAACTCGAAAACGAAAGGCCACGATACCAGCGTCGATCGTTGGATCCGAAGATGCTTGCGGAATGAATGAATAAATTTGTAGGTAGAAACACCACAACACGACGAAAAAACAATAGCAAATGTGTATGAATTTATAAATCACCAATATTTCGTCCTGCCATGCAGGACATCTTCAGGGCTGTTATGTGACAGTTATATTCAGGATATGAATATGTACAATGATTTGAAAAGGAGAGGTTAAAAGTGATTGGTTAGATATGATGGCTGCGCAGAGGTCATATCGGTTAGGTTTACAAGGGTTATATTATATAGTAATGACAATGATGATAATAATAATGATAATAACAATTATAATTGTGTTAGTTGTTTTTTCGTCGTGTTGCGGTGTTTCTGCCTACGAATTTATGTACACAACATTTGCTGGGAAAAACTGTACGGTGTGCGTAAAATGTATCCAATGTTCTATAAATGATACTGGAAAAACTGGCATACCAATTCAAAAAAATTCAAAAGCCTAAGAGGATTTACTCTTGATTCAATTTGAATATTTTCATTTTAATTTTTGGTCCACTGTTTTGCCCTTGAATGAAGGATTCTTCCGAGAAAAGATCTCTTTTTAAATTGTTTCTATTAACTAAAAACGAACTTTTAAATTGAGAATAAGAAGTCTTGGAACCAATTCTACGCATCAAGAAAGTGATTAAACAGACTTTCAAAAAGTCGTTACTAAAGTTCAAGATAGTGGAAAAGAGACAATAACTCCGACCTCAGATATGCAGAAATCCCAAGGCAATGAATCTATGAAATTATTTATGCCACATGCAGCAACAACGAAAGTACCATAGTTTCATAAAGTTGAAATCCAAGAAACTTTCTCAACTTACCTGTCGAACCATACTTGGCAACTGATTGATTGCGATTGCAAACGTCTGAGAATTCGGTTGTTGCTGCTGTTGCTGTAGCAACTGGAGTTGCTGCACCGGCTGGAGCGGTAGCTGCTGTTGTATTTGGAAATTAGGTATCTGAAGATTCATAGCCAAACCCAATGTGTTCGCAGGTATTGTGATAAAACCTTGTTGGAATGGCGCATTTATGGTTATAATGGACGCATTATTAGCCAATGGGCTACTCAAACTTTGCGATTGTTGTTGTTGTTGCTGCTGCTGCTGCTTTTGTCGATTTTGTTGTTGTTGTTGATTTTGGATAATGGCGGTCAAGCCAGACGTGTTAGCAGCGGCCTGTAAGATGCTATTGGGTTGTAACAGCGCAGTGTTGAATATAGAGGTTGTAGAATCTTGGTTAAATAGCGTGCTTTTAGCAGTTGTTTTGAGAGATGCCTTTTGCTCTGTTTTATCTTTCTTTGGTTTAGGGTGATTTTTCCACCAATTTTTCAAGCCATGTTCTGGGGGTTCTCTGTTTCCACCTACAAGAAACAGTCAATTTCAATTCCTCGGAGTGTCATTACATACTGAATTTTGTCATTATAATAAATAGGCATATTAGTCTATGAATCTCAAATATTCACTTTCAGAAATTTACAAACTCTCTTTTAATTGGTAACATACTTTGGTCAATGCGGTTCTATCCGTTATATTATTCAATAAGAATTTTCTAAATGAACTGAATAGACATATCCTTGAGATAACAATGCGTTTTGTACACAATACTGGTCACTTTGAATTACTAATACCCCCCACCCCCCTGGTAAGCAGGACCGTCGAGAGGGGGGGTAGCCAGGGTAGTTACCAGGGGGCCCGGGGCCTTTGGGGGCCCGCAAGAAATAAGGTATTGATCTTTTCTTTGTTGTAGTTTTCTTTCGGGAACGATTTCAGGCCCGTTAGCCCATTGAGATTCTAAATAAAATCTTAAAGCAGCGTTTTAACAGTGTACAGGAGGGCGTGGCCCAAGGATAAAAGGGCGTGGTCCGAAAAATTTTCCGCCGGGGCCCCGCTTCCTATCCTAGCCCTGGGGCCCGGCCCATCTCTCGACGGCCCTGCTGGTAAGCCATCAATTATTCAGTTAACTGTTATATGAAAAGTTTGTCTCAAATTAGATGTGAGATGAGATTTGCGATAGTGTAAAATTACTCATGCGAACATTGTTATTCGCGGAGAATCTTTACCTGACATCTAATTTGAGATAGAGTGTAATGTTCTTTGCTTAGCCTTTTATGTCTGGTTGTTTATTTTTTATTATTCATATGTATGTCGAATTCATATGCAGGTCGTCTTAGTTTTGTGTAATGCTGCGGGGTAATCAAAGTATTTTCACCCAATGGTATCATCCTTTTTCATCAGAATGCCATCATATTATTTCGTACAGACAAGAGTAGTCTGAAACATGTTGAATCATTTTTGTCATAGAAGTTCCTCCGATATATGGTACTTTTCTTGAGCATTTGTTCTCAAAGAAATAAAATATCATAAATTTTCTGCATACCTGTCTTTTTCATCTGTTCATTGACTTTTCCAATCGTTGTCATACTTCGACCAGTAACCCATGAAACAAATTTGTAACAATTAGTTCGACTACCACCAGACGGAGTAAGCATTTCACCAATCACTCGCCTCGCTTCTGCTTGCCCCTGTTTTGATCTATCTCGCCATTGTTGCAGTAGCGTTTGATGTGTGAGTGCCATCTAGTAAAGATAAAACGGAGGTAAAAAACAAAACATTTTTACGAATAGCAGTTAGGGAGCAATCTTTTCTAAATACAGAGTACCAGGGCGGAGGATAATTTCACACAATCAGAAAAAATTTCGTACCCCATCTTGGATGTTTTTGCACCCCCACCATCATTCAGCAAAATGGTTTGGTACTCCACCCAGAACTCTTTGAGTACGTATAAGATATTCAAACATTGTCCCAGGAGATATTCATATGGGTTAAGGTCAAGTGATACATCATTTCCAAAAGTCTGCTAATTTGTCTTTTGCACGTTGAATGATGACTGCATATAGAACTTTTTAATTACTACCCCATTCACCATGACACAGTTAAATCAGGTTACATTTTAACCAATCAAATGAAATTTATTACTTGGATTAACCAATGAAAATACAGCATTTCATAACCTGGTTTAGTTTAATCTGGTTTAACTTGCATGTGTGAATGGGGTATAAATTAGAAACTTTTGCTTCCTGGGTTCACGTCATAGGTCCCAGGGCCCAAAGAACGCGGTCGTGGAACGAGGAGCACGGTTTTCTATCGCCCATAAAACAAAAATGGGAGGGATGATTTAATTCATTTCTTCAATTTTAAAGTCGTTTCAGATCAAACGTTAATATGAGCGAAACAATTTTTCCACTGAATGTGAACTTTAAGTTTCTCCCTGCTAAATTGCTTGTACGTGATTACTGCTACAGTTTTGCCAAAATTTGTATAAAAGAAATCCATTCGAAGAACGCATTACCATTGGTTTTAGACACACAAGTCAGGCGATTACTTATCCCCTTTGCGCACATTTTCGAAGGAAATGAATTTTCATAAATCCAATTTTACTTACCGGGTGTCCCAAAAAGATGTACACGGATTTGGCTGACTCCAGCGATGTGAATTTAGCTTTAATCAATCTCTAATCATTCTAAAAATGTTCCTCGATAGTTAACTTGGACATAGGTACCTCGTTAGTTGGTATTGGTGCTTTGAGAGCAGAGATGTAATCTTGAAAGCTCAACTTTGCCTCTTCCTGCAAACCAGAGCTTTACACTTTTGGCCTAAGCAAATTCTTAAGGCACAGTGTATAAATCAACGATAGCCTAGTCACCCCCAGTCACCCATTTGGAAGTTTCTCAACTTTTCATTAATTTGAGTTCTTAATTTCGAAGTGCAGGTCAAAGCTCTGGTTTGCAGGAGGAGGCAAGTATGAGCTTTCAAGATTGATATTTCTGCTCTCAAAGCATCAATACCAACACACGAGGTATCTATGTTCAAGTTAACTATCGAGGAACATTTTGACAACGATTAGCCATTGATTAAAGTCAAATTCACATCGCTGGAGTCAGCCAAATCTGTATACTCTTTTTGGGACACCCGGTATATTTGCAATGTTCAGAGAGGTAGAAGAAAACCACACAAAAATTCAGCCTGTCGGCTATCAGCTAAGCTTCGATTCATACCAATACGTCCAGTATTCTCCACATGACAAATTTTTAAACATGTCAAGTTCTCGATCCATTATTAGCCTTAGAATAGTTATTAAACTTACCCTGACACAGCTGTCAACACAGCATTGGGCCTTTGGTAAATCCTTGATGGATGTCAACTTGCCAAGTGCAATCATACCTTTTTGACGAACAACTCGACAAGCTTTCTAAAGACGTGAAAGAAAATGCTACAATCAATGGCTTTCTCACTGGATCATCAGAAAATCAAGACTCGTATTTCAGCGAGTATTTCAAAAGGAGACAATTTTAAATGCATCATCTGTAATTAGCTCAAATTGCCGATAATGTATGTTTGTAGAAAGTTGGTTTGAATTAGTTGCCCTATGCTTAGAGTACGCTAAGTTTTTTATCCAACTTCCTGCACGAAAATACAAGGCTAAACTTGGCCTTGTAGCATTGTAGCGGGGATTATAACCTTGTTATGACGTTGTCTTAACCTTTGAAGAAAATTACTAGGCAATCAGTAAGATTCCAAGTTACAACCAGTCGAACACAAGGTTTCCACAAGGCTAATTAGCATTTTTGAGCCATTTACAAGGTTACAGCAAGGCTTTTTCCAGGCTAGAACAAGGTTACAAGGCCATAACACAAGGCTTCCACATGACTATTACCTGGCCTTGTATTTTCGTACAGGTTTGAATAAAAATCTTGATTATCATAATTATCATAATTTATATAAAGATATAAAATCTTATAATTATTATTAACCTTGATTATCATAATGAAATCACAGCCAAAATTCTCTTAACATCGCTACCAGTGTCAAGGTAAAAGACCGGTTTTGAAACTTGTTTATGCCAATTCAAATANTATAAATCAACGATAGCCTAGTCACCCCCAGTCACCCATTTGGAAGTTTCTCAACTTTTCATTAATTTGAGTTCTTAATTTCGAAGTGCAGGTCAAAGCTCTGGTTTGCAGGAGGAGGCAAGTATGAGCTTTCAAGATTGATATTTCTGCTCTCAAAGCATCAATACCAACACACGAGGTATCTATGTTCAAGTTAACTATCGAGGAACATTTTGACAACGATTAGCCATTGATTAAAGTCAAATTCACATCGCTGGAGTCAGCCAAATCTGTATACTCTTTTTGGGACACCCGGTATATTTGCAATGTTCAGAGAGGTAGAAGAAAACCACACAAAAATTCAGCCTGTCGGCTATCAGCTAAGCTTTGATTCATACCAATACGTCCAGTATTCTCCACATGACAAATTTTTAAACATGTCAAGTTCTTTTGGTCGATCCAGTATTAGCCTTAGAATAGTTATTAAACTTACCCTGACACAGCTGTCAACACAGCATTGCGCCTTTGGTAAATCCTTGATGGATGTCAACTTGCCAAGTGCAATCATACCTTTTTGACGAACAACTCGACAAGCTTTCTAAAGACGTGAAAGAAAATGCCACAATCAATGGCTTTCTCACTGGATCATCAGAAAATCAAGACTCGTATTTCAGCGAGTATTTCAAAAGGAGACAATTTTAAATGCATCATCTGTAATTAGCTCAAATTGCCGATAATGTATGTTTGTAGAAAGTTGGTTTGAATTAGTTGCCCTATGCTTAGAGTACGCTAAGTTTTTTATCCAACTTCCTGCACGAAAATACAAGGCTAAACTTGGCCTTGTAGCATTGTAGCGGGGATTATAACCTTGTTATGACGTTGTCTTAACCTTTGAAGAAAATTACTAGGCAATCAGTAAGATTCCAAGTTACAACCAGTCGAACACAAGGTTTCCACAAGGCTAATTAGCATTTTTGAGCCATTTACAAGGTTACAGCAAGGCTTTTTCCAGGCTAGAACAAGGTTACAAGGCCATAACACAAGGCTTCCACATGACTATTACCTGGCCTTGTATTTTCGTACAGGTTTGAATAAAAATCTTGATTATCATAATTATCATAATTTATATAAAGATATAAAATCTTATAATTATTATTAACCTTGATTATCATAATGAAATCACAGCCAAAATTCTCTTAACATCGCTACCAGTGTCAAGGTAAAAGACCGGTTTTGAAACTTGTTTATGCCAATTCAAATAAAGAAATTGGTAAAAACGGATGAGTCAGGAACATAGCGTTAAGAAGGTCGGAATAAAATCATATTACAGTTTTCTTTGAATTAAATGGCTTGAAAGGTTTTTGTTGTAAATCTGCTGTGAAAATTCATTGATATCTTGATTAGCTTCAAAACGGCGGTATTTATTAAATTTGAGGCTAAGACGTCATAAAATTTCTAAATCCTAAACCAGAACAGCTACAGATTTCTGCTTGCCACCACATTTTAGACCTTCATAAACTATGATTTTCTTGTAGGTTACATCATTTTACCTCTTAGGTTTAGGATTTACGATTATTTAAGTTTTCAAAATTTTGCACGACATTTTTCACAAATTATTAAATTGCCGCCATTTTGAAAAAATGAGGATATCAGAAAATTTCCACGGCAGATTTACAGCAAAGTACCATAAGTTCCTTTCAAGCAATTGAATTCAAAGCAAAATGCCATAGCATTTTACATCCACCTTTTAAGAATTTGAAAGGTTTGAGTCCTTTGCTCGATTCAGGGCTTTTATTTACAATGTTTGTACATTTTTGCACCCATGCACCTCACTCATTGAAACACGGTTGGAGTATGGGGAAAAATCAAACCTACCTCCGGATCTGTTTTGAGTTTCTTATGCAGAAAATTATTTGAGTAGAGTAAAACTTTTTTTGATCCAGCCTCACAGAAATGGTATTTTGCTTTCAACCAAGCACGTTGCTTCAGAACGTAACTTTCAAAGAGCTTTGATTTCTTATGTCCATTTCCTACCGTAAATGAAGTTCTAAAAGGAAATAAAACATCTCATACAAAAGCTGAGCACACTGGAATGAATTCCACATAAAATACGAAAGATATTACAAATAGATGTAATTTACTACCAGAAAAAGTAATCCAGTTTGAAAAATCACCAAACAATTTTAATTATAAGTCCGATCTTCAAATGTCTTTCTTTGGCAAGTAGAACAAAGACCAAATTATTTTCCAGGTATAGCTGATTTTGTGATGTGATTGGCTTTAAAATGAGTAAATTTAACTCCTTTTAGAGCGGCATGGTTTTGACTCACACTACCAAAAAGCAAGAATGATTATCAGATCAATTTCTTTTTGTAAATCAAGCTTTTGGCTTGGTCATAAATGTCAGAATGAAATGCAAACTATTACTGCAGACTTGAAGGATCATGAAAAATCTCAAGATATTGGCTCTAAGGCAAGATTAATGATGTTGCTTGAAGAGTATACAGAATGAGGTTTTCCAATGAGTTATTTGATCCTCTGTAAGGAACAAAAACAAGTATTTTATGATCTTTAAATATATTTGGATCATTGACGAAAGCGATCAAAAAGAACATTTTATGATACATTCGATAACCGAATTTTGGCGATTTTTCAAACAGGAGTACTTTTTATTGGGACACCCGGTATCAGGTGACCCAAACATAATGAAAATTTTTGGAAAAAATCCATATTTGATTATTATGCAACCAATCATATAAAAAATTAAAACATTGCTTGTACTTTTAATAAATTTGTAGATAGTAGTACCAGGGTTTCATATAGATTCTTAGCATTTGGAGCTATTCAGAAAAAGAACCTTCAATGATTGTCTTTCGTCAGTAAATGAAACATTGTTCAATGTTCTGGCTGAATGTTTACAAGCCAAAGACAAGCAAACAAAAATGATCGAAATTACCGTTTCGTTAGCTTTCTCTGTCGATTCAAATCTACGTCGTCCTCGTCTTCATCATCATCATCATCATCTTCATCTTGACTGTCAGTCGTTATTGCATCTTCTTCGTCACGACTTTTGACTGATTTATATTGCTTTGCTTTCGACATTATTGATAATAAAGTTCTTGCATTTTCCATAGCTTGTTGAGTATTTACTGCAGAAATTTAAAGAGAAGGTTGTAAAACTAAAAAAGGAACAAAATATATTCAAACTAATTATGTATAAAGAACAAAATTTTGGAGAGAAATTTCTGAAAAAATAATTGCAGACTAAATTTAGAGACAAAACAGTCCCCAAAATTATACCAAAGTGGTGAAATCTGTGGCAACGTAGCCTGCGTGCAGACTCAACTGTTAAGTCTGCATGCAGGCTACGGCAATGCGAAATGGAGACAGATAATTTAATGAGTAATGAT
>REGL01000528.1:138796-170176 GCA_004194395.1 Aurelia aurita complex sp. Pacific | reverse complement strand
GGCATTTTTTATCTTTTTTACTATGACAAAATCAAATACAATTCCGTTTCTTAAAACAATTTTGTTACAAGCAAACTATGTCAACAGGCAAAAGAAATATGTTACTTGCATGAGCGCATAAGAATGTTACGAGAATAACATCAAAAATTTTGCCATATTACTTCTAAGGGGTGGTGAATCACTCCCTCAAAGAGCATACGACGTTTCCGTAAACATCGTACGAAATGTATAGGAAGTGATATTCCCCTCGATTGCCAGAATGGGATGTTTAATATTCACCTAAAGAATGGTATTCCAGCAGGCAGGGATCTGAAACATAGTGCAAAACATTTTGACTCTCTCAAAACCGGTTGTCTTGCTACTAAAATTCCATATCGTGCACAGTGTATATCTAAAGAACGGCAGTGTCCCAAAACTAGTAGTCTGGCTTGCTTAGAATCTCCTTCCGCCCTTGTGTCGGACAAAGGTAGAACCGCTTTAGTGCAGAACTTTAAATCCTGGTATTTTTTCGGAAATTTTCAGGAGACGAAGGTAGAACCGCTTTGGTGAAAAATTGGAGTTCCTGGTCTTTACAAATTTGCGCGGTTCTATCACACAAAAGGACAGCCTTACGGTTCAAAATTATCAAGATACCATTGTCCCTTAGAGAATTGGGGGCAGGGAGTCGGTCACCAACCTGATGGAATACCATACTTGCAAGTAAAAAAGCTATTGGTAACTTTAATAATGCCAACGAAAAGTTAACAAAAGCCAACCAAATCAGCAAACCACTGCTGTTCTCCGAACGCGCGCTGAGCAAAAAGCGGCAAACGTTCCATTTTTCTCGAAAGCTACCTGAATTAAAACAGGCCTAAAAATTGGCTGATGTATTTGGTAATCTCGGCAAGAACAAACAGTAGTGTGTGCAGGTGTTTTCGACGTATTATCAATACGCCACACAATATAGGTTGGCTAGTCAATTTGAAGGTCTGCTTTGGCTCTTTTATCAGAAGCATTTTGCTGTATGCATGCACTGCACATATATTTCTCCATCTTTGTTTGAAAATATTTTTCTCTACCGGGTGTCCCAAAATGATGTATTATCGTTTGATTACTTATATTTGTAGTTTAGGCAGATTTCTTCATGTCGAAAAGAAGATGGATAAACCTGCTCAAATTCAAGCCTTAGATGGCATGAAAAAGAATCGGCCTTCTTTCCCAGTCAACATTTTAGATGTGATGCAAAAGGCTGAACTTAAATGTCGCTCAGAGAATATATGTCATATATGTCGTTCAGAGAATCAGTTAATACTGAGTTCAGTGAATACGAATACGAGTTCAGCCTTTTGTATCACATCTAAAATGTTGACTTGAAAAATAGGCCGTTTCTTTCTCATGCCATCTGAGGCTTGAATTTGAGCGGGTTTATCGATCTTTTTTTCGACATGAAAACGCCGTGGTAAAACCGCAACCAACATCCTAAAATACAATTTAGTCTTTAGGCAATAAAATAAAACAAAGTTTTTGAAAATCGGTTCATCAGTTTTGGACATGCAAGCAATCAAACAACAATACATCATTTTGGGACACCCGGTATGCCAAGCAAATCTATTCCATTGGGCCATCTTGCCCATAAACAAACTTTTCATGCGTGAATCGTAAAATTTTGCAAAAGAAGGTTTACAGAGCTTGGTTTTCACCAGGCAGGCGATCACTATCATTATCACTAACTAACACAACATGGGCCATTGGTAATCGCGCGAAGCATCAGTTGTAAAGTATCATTTCTACAGGACGCTAAAGGCACAATGTCAGCCAGGGTCCTTTGTAGGCATGCTGCAATCTCAGACCGTCATAAAAATCATTTGGCCTAAGTAAAAATACGGATCCACACTGTAGCAGTCAACGTGATAGAAAAGTTTGGCTTTAGTTGAATTTTTTATTCAATTCAACTACTGCACACTTTCAACAGTTTCATCAACAGTTTCAGCTTAGGCCAAATTTGATTTTCAGACAGTCTGAAATTGTAGCGTGCCCGCAAAGGACCCTGGGTGACAATGATTCTTTAATTGCAATAAACAGTCTCAATGAGAAATTTAAGTCTCTGCGTACAACAGACTTTGATTCACTCAAATTCTAACAAGATCAACGCGCATCTACTACCGTCTACAAATCCCAGGTCTTTACTCGCCTAGGCACTGGACTCTTGCAGGTCCTTTCCTAATCCTCAAATATATCTACCATGCGGATAAGTTAAGACGTTCATCTGTTTAGGTTCTGAAAATATTGCAATAGTCACCGGTAGTCACCATCAAAGAAAACCAGCTTGTGTTGGATAGGTCCTTGAATCGACCGTGGAAAACCAAGTCTGGTTAAAGGCCCACTATCGCTAAACATGGTCGCCGAATGAAACGCAAAACGAACAGAATCGAGGCCAGAAACGACTTTTACATCATGCAAAATTAAAAGGTCAGTGCGTCTGGGCCAAACATAAGACTTGCGATTTCATGAGAAAACCGTCCGAACTCTTCAAGCCCGGGGCACATGACCTTTTGGCCACGGTTTAAAGGCAACCCTTGGATAGGTCACACGGGAAATCCGAAAATACATATTTGTGGAAATTCAGTTCAGTTTGGTACATGAAACTGAAGCAATGCTGCGATAAAACCGGTGTTCAAGATAGCAGTGAACAAGACGCAACAGAGACAAACAGTCATCAACGAAACTCTTTTGAATCTTCTACCATTCAACTGAGCCACATTCTATGTGTCTTTCAGGCAGGTCAAGCCATGGTTGACAGCTTTGTGTACTGCTCGTAGCTTTGGGAACGTGGCTAGGCCCATTACTAACGCAAGCAAAGAAGAGCCGTAAAGCATGTCGAAGCAAAATCATGAAACCCCTGCGTGTGCGCCTTTAACCAGTGAAGCTGACTTTGCAAAATGACACAACCCAAACCTGAACTACGTTCTACAACCATCTATCTACCTACAGAGCAAAATGCTTTTGCGCAAAGTCCCTTACACTTCATGTAAGAATTCTTATAATGTCCTAAATCTCAGATAGCTAGCACACGGAGTACGTATGATGTAAAAATATAACATAATCTGCAAATTTGATTAAAACGTGACAAATTATGTTCCAAACACTAACGAACAAGTATTAGNGCGAAGAAGAGCCGTAAAGAGTGTCGATGAAGCCCCTGCGTGTGCGCCTTTAACCAGTGAAGCTGACTTTGCAAAATGACACAACCCAAACCTGAACGACGTTCTACAACCATCTATCTACCTACAGAGCAAAATGCTTTTGCGCAAAGTCCCTTACACTTCATGTAAGAATTCTTATAATGTCCTAAATCTCAGATAGCTAGCACACAGAGTACGTATGATGTAAAAATATAACATAATCTGCAAATTTGATTAAAACGTGACAAATTATGTTCCAAACACTAACGAACAAGTATCGATTCGTGTCTCTGCTAATCTGATCTCAATGGATTAGTTATGTTATCACAGATAAATTCTGTATTGAAGATTTTAACAGTCTTCAAAGTTCAACGCTACACAAAGTTATTAATAAAGTGCATATGATTCAAATTTTCAACCTCTTTTCTACGTATAATTACATTTAGTTAAAGGGGTTTAAAAAACCAAAGAATCTCCGCTAGACAAATTACCTGATTTCCTATTATGATGTCTCAGTGGTGAACAGTTAGGCAAGCCTAAAGTAACTATATAGCCGCATTCTCAGCACAAAAATTGACAACTGTAGTTATGCTGCGAGACAAGACAGGGGGAGCCGTCAGAGGTTAGACCTTTCTATAAATGGGTACGAGGGATAGGAATAAGATCCTTCTAGCAACCGTTTAACTTGGAATGAGATGAGACATTTCTAGCATGAAAACATAAGCTGTACAAATACACATGCGTGAGTCTGCCTAATTGTTAATTCCATCAACGATCAGCTTTGATATAGGTTCAAGTTGGGCAACAGGGTGCTCTTTGGTTGAAAGTTGAGGGACAACTCATTATAACGAGTTTCGGGACCAAAAACTACGCCCCTTCTGGTAAAGTCGGCTGGTTAAATGTTTAAGGGAAAGGAAGTTCATAGTAAGGATAATAATAAGAATGTGCACGCTTTCATGGTCCAGGGTAAACGGAAGATGATAAATTTCAAGCTATCATAACAAAGATTTGCCTGGGCAAGGCGTGCCATAACATTACGCAGTCTTGTTTTGGGGTAATGTCTAGTAGGGAAGATTTCACTACAATGGGGCCAAACAACGTCGGAGCTTGTACTCCCATTGGGTTGCCATATGGAATAGAACATCAAAGGTAATGATGGATAAAAATGGCAAGGGGCTCATGGAGAAATATGGTACGGGGCTTAAACTCCTGCCATACACAACAACCGAAGAAAGCACATTATCATATTATTAAAGGTCTGTAAGTACTAAGGCCTTGCAAGGAGTTGAAAACGTAAAATCATACACTTAGATCTGCCCTAACTGTGCAATAACGATGTAATATCAAATCGATGTGATACAATACATTCCATTGGGAGAGTTGATTTAGTGAGGCTGAGCAGTCCAAAGAAAGCCATCAACAGCCTTAGACGTCATTGTTACATCATCTCTTCGAATGAGCTCATTATGTCACTTTGCATAGTCATGTCAACTGTGCGTGCTTGCTGTATAACGAAGAAGAAAATTACTTGTTAAAACGAGCTTTCCCAAGACGCTTCGAAAACGATGAAGGTTGCTACAGTCGTACAGAAGGTTATACAAGTGTACTTTCCAGACTGAAGGAACATGGAAAAGTTGAAAATTGAGACAGACCACGAAAGGGGATTTTTTATCAGTAATTCATTTTAAGTAGGCTGCAATGATTTTTAGCTATTTAAAGCTAACTTAGGCCCACTATACACGCCGCATCCAGGCATGGGACCCATTATGTAGCAGGCTTTATTTGTAAAACAGAAACAGTGATGACAAGCTTTACAACCTCTCATGAGAAGCATAAGAAGACAAGAGCGAAGAATGACTTATGTTTGTACAACAATTACGTTGCTTCAGGTATTTGACACAAGATCACTATCTAGCTGCCTTCCCAATGCTATTTCTAGCAGCCTTGATTAGATGTTAATTCACGTATTTCATTGTAAGCCAACAGAAAATAAATTGATAATAACAATAGGGAAGATCAAAACATTGTAAATTTTTTCTTACCGCTTCTCGCTTCCTTCTTTCTTGTTCTTTCCGCCTTTCGATTTCTCTTTCTTTGTTTTTCTGCGCTTCTGTTTTTTGTGCCTCAGATTTCGCTGAAAGATCAGCTTGCTGTTTCCGTGCCTTTTCCAAAGCTTCCTCCTCTTCTCGCTCCCTATAATAAGTACAAAATAGAAATTTACTTGAAGATTCTGAAAATTCTTGAGAAAAGTGGAGGTTGTCTTGGTATCAATCATGGGATGAGAATAAAAACTTATAATTCCTCTTAACACGTCATTATCTAGATACAGTGAAAACCCACGTATAAGAACCTAGTGGATTAAGAATCCTACAGGCTGAAATTTTGCAATTAAACCACAATTATAGAAGAGCCCATTCAGCCTGGAATTTGAAATAGGTTCTTATTTTAGAGAGCATGGGGTGTTATTCACAACAGAAGTTTGTTGAAGAATAAAAAAATGTTTATATTACCTGACGAGAAGTTTTTGAAAGATTTTCTCTGGATTATATAAACATTTCTGATTCTTCCACAAATTTCTGTTGGGGAATATATCTCATAAACTCAACTGATGTGAACTGACAGCAAATAATAGGCCTGAAGTTTGAATCTGAAGAAAAGAAATTCCTGAAAGCCATGAATAAAATAAGAACCAATTTAAGAACCTGGATAGCCTCATTTCCAACTAAATACCCAAAACATAAGAAACTAGTTAGGCTGACTTGCAAAATTGTAGGTTCTTATACGCGGGTTTTTACTGTATTCATGCGAAATTCGTGAAATCTAATGCATTTAGGACCTGAATAAAAAGTGTCATAGCATATGGCGAAAATAAGATTAGTGGAAACAAGACTCACGAAGCTCCTGAAAACAAAGGAACCCTATTTTTGCAAACTGAGGTACCAAATGGCGCCTGGTTCTGCAGCGATTGTGTGTATGATCCAACCAGCCGCGTGGCAGTATTCCCTTACAATGAAAGAAGATTGCTTCTTAGCTGCTTTGGGGGATTCTAAAGATCTAACAAAAGAAAGAAGATTGTTTTGAGAGCAAATAAAATGAGAAACGTCATAGTTGCGCCGTAAAATGTTTGACGTACCTCTTCTTCTCTTCAGCAAGTCGAACTCGTTCTTGCTCAGCTCTTTCCCTTTGCAGTTTCAATTGTTCCTCTTGCTGTTTCATCACTCTTTCCTATCAAGACAAAACAGGCATAAAACTTCAGAAAAATTGGCATTTACAAATGCAAAATACCGAGAGGACATTTCACCTACGCAGCAATGCAGTGTTCACCTTGCAGATCAATAGTTTCAGCCTATGATGCCAGTAGTACTCCGACACAGACCTCATACCTCATAGATAACGTAAAATATAAGGAGGAGGGTTGAGATAAAGGAATAAAGAACTACTATTTTGAAATATAACTAAGACTTTCGTGACAAATATAAAATATATCACGCAAGATTTAAAGGCAGTCTGTCACACATCTGATTGGGTGATAAGGACAATGCAAAGAATAGGAGAATGGAATGGCTGATGATCCTACTGAGCTAATGATCAGCCCTCCTTTACTCCAAATGCAAAGATTCACAAAGACATCCGCTGTGTTGAGCTCTGACTTTATTGTAGCCAATTAGAGGCATAACCGACTGCCTTTAATTGACATTCCAAGTGCTAGTAAACACCCCGAAGTTTCACAAAACATTCAACGACACTCCCCAGGAAGGAATCTTCAAAATTCAGGAACTACACAAGGTTCTACTTGACTATAGAAAATCTCCCGTCACCGTGAGAAACTTTAATATTCCGCATAAAACTCGCGGAATTTCCCGGTTATTAAAGACAGCAATTCCTACCGTCAGCATTTGCTGTCAGTAAGATTAAGACTCTTTGTAACATTGCATATTCCTTTCGTCTAGAAAGATCATGCAAAATTTCCACGCTGCAATCTTGAAAAATACGTTATAAATAGAGTATTGTAAATAACAGATATAAGAAGTGTTTGCAAACCTTTTCCTCTTTTTCTCTTGCGATTTTCTGAAATTGTTCGAAATGTGCGCTCGTTGTAACTTTCTTAGCTGGTTTAGCCTGATTTGTGCTTGCAAGGCTTCCCCAAGAGCTCACATGTTTCAATGGGTTCTCCTGAAAAGCAAAAACATTCATCAAAATTATGAATCAAATCGTTATGGGGGAAATTGGGTTCAACAAAGGCGGAGACTGTATACTTTTGCAACTCCAAACGAGAATAGCTTTGGAGAATAACTCCAAAAATACCATAAGAAACGTGGAGACATTATCTGAAGGCAAGCAAGGGTTAAACAAAGAAGAACAGAAGGACGAAAGGACACCTTTTATTTGCCCATTTCTTTCTGAGAGAGACGCTTTTCATGTATGGTGATGACGTTCGGTGCAACAGCTTTCACAAGGAGTTCCAAAAAATATATTTGACGATGATATGGAGAGGCAAGTTTACGCATGAACTTTAACGAAACAAAATAAAGTCTTGAGGTTGACGTGCGGCAATAGTCACAGTTGATAAACATAAATTTCCTAATTGATCAAACTAAAATGCCAGGATTTAATTAAACAAAACAACATAATCAAACAAAATAAAGGGCTACCTTTTTAACCTCTGCTTTCCCATCTTGTCCTAGAAGGAGAATCAATTCAATTAGTGTTAGCTAAATCAATATTTTCCACGAGAAATTGGGGCTAGACGAACACGACCGTCAAACTGACTATTCCTCAAAATCCTAGGTACTGCCTGGCGGGAGATGGGGAGCACTATAATAGTCTATGTAGTGCGTGTGCGCTGCAAAATGGGCTAACGTTTTCAGCGCTTTGTACTCCCATATATTTAAGTGTTCAGTGCCTCCAGAGGGGCGACTGCCTACTTACTTAATGGGAAACAGTTATCGCCCAATATGGACAATAATTTGAAAATATGATTTTTTCTTAAAGGTAATGTGTCCATGTAAGTACAGCGGTTCACGTGATATTTCGTGTGATCACTTTGGTTAAGAAGCTCATTACGTGGCAAGGAGTGATCTAAGCAGACAAATGACTTACTTGCAGTTGCGCTTTCGGAGCTGAAATTTTAGTTTGCATGTGATCAGTTACATTCTGCCAATCACTGCGCGCTCTGTGAGGCTCTTGGTCAGCGTCGTGTCAGCACATTTTGACAAAAGTGTATACGCGGCTGTACCTACATGGACACATTGCCTTTAACTTGAGCATAAACAGCAGGAATTCAAAGTTGCACCAGAGTTTACGCTGATACGTCAGGCGGTTGAGTCTAGCGTAGTCGAATGAAAAGTTGAAAGAAAAGTCTGTTTGGTCAACTTACCGTTAGAAGTACTATTCGATGGTTCTTTTGATGACAGCAAGCTCCCTGTAAAAAAATGACATTCATTTAATGGAAGTAAGACGGCCAAAACTAGCAACCAAACAGTGATATTTATTTACAATCTCAGTTTCAGATTGAATATATTCAAAATACCTGGCTTTTTGCTTGCTGTGACACTTGATGGCACCAGTTTTTCAACAGCTACAGTCAACTTTTCTTTCGTAGTTCCCAAACTTGTTGCTGGAGCAGAACTGGGTGTCGAAACTGGTGTTGTTGCAGATGCCTTTGCAGTAGCAGTTGGCAGCTGCTTCAAAAGTTTCTTTGTCGTAGTTTCCGTCTTTTTGTCCTCAGATTTTACGGTTGGCGTTGAAGGTTTTGTTGCAGCTGCAGAGTTTGCTGGCTTGCTTGTTTTCACTGTTTTCGAGGCAGCAGTAGTTGCTGGTTTGGCAACTCCTACCTTAGGCACAGGAGTGCTAGGTGTCTCCGGTTTCGATACAGGAGTTCCGGACTTTGTAGCATTTGCTGTTGGTTTGGCAGCACTTGCTTTAGCTGCCGTGACGGCCGTGGTCCCAGCGGTTGTAGGTACTTTCGTGGGGGTTGTAGGCACCTTAGCAGCGGTTGCAGGCACTTTCGTAGCAGCTGCAGGTACTTTTGCAGTGGGTGTTGATGCTGGAGTGGAAACTTTGGTAGCTGGGGTCGGCAGTTTTGAGCCAGGGGTCGCTGGTTTTGAAACTGCAACTGACGGCTTCGTGACAGGGGCAGATACAACAGGGGGTACAGTTGGTATTATATTTGTCACAATTGGTTTTGTCACTGGTGTGCTGGGCGTCAGGGAACTTGGTGTGGCAGCAGTGGAGGGTTTAACAGTCGCAGGCGAGGCTGCAACTGTCTTCTTTACATTGGTTGTCTTTACTGTTGTCACAGCAGAAGGTTTAGAATTAGCAGTGGTCGTCTTTGTATCTTGAAGTTGGAGCGTTTGCGGTCGGCTGACAGCCACAGGTGCCTTTGTTTGAGCCGCCGGGGCTTTAGCTGCTTTTGTTTGTGGAGGGGTTGGGGCTGAGACCTGTCTGGCGATTGTCATTGGTGCTGTCTTTTTAGCTTGGTCAACGGACACACCGCGGTTGATTACGGGCGGGACTAATGCAGTTGTTGGTTGCCCTTTCGCTGGAAAAGAATACCAAGACGATCAAAAATGTGTTTTCATAGACAAAAGGAAAATGCTGCTAGACTCCACCTGTTATTACATTTAAAACACGGATCTAAGAATTACTATTTTTAAAGATAACAGCTAATAGGTTAAAAATGTGTACTTTCATATGAAATAAGTTAACTTTGCTACTACTTTCAAAGAAATGTTAGGTTGCCTTTACCTAAACCAAACATTTTGTGAAATTTGCTCAAATTAATTTAAAAAAGGGGCAGATATTACTGCAAAAGGCCTTAATATGTAACTGTTTATCAATATTTGATCATCTGGTAAGGACTGCAATTTTTGAAAAAGAAATGAAGTTTAGAACCAGTGAGACATAGCATAGGTTCCAAATCTTTAACTCAGCGAAAAAATGTGGGTGTAAAATTCAATGAACTATTTGTTCTGACTGAATGGCTTGAAAGAAACTTTAGATACTTATCTATAATTCTACCGTTGGACTTTGCAGAAATCTTGAATATTTTTCGAAATTACAGCGTATTTTATATTCTAACTTATTTTAGGATGTGACGTCATCAAATTTCTAAATCATAAACCAGAAGAATGACAGACTTTTGCTTGATGCCATATTGTAGGCATTCATAAACTATGGTTTTCTTCCAAATTAATTCATGTTGCGTCAAACAGTTTAGAAATTACGATGGTTTTAAGTTTTTTTGAAAATGTTTCTTGAATTCTCGAAAAAGAAGAAAAGCGTTCAAATTCTGAAAATATTGAAGATTTCAGAAAAGTCCAATGGTAGAATTATAGCGAAATAGCTAAAGTTTCTTTGAAGTCATTCAGTTCAAAAAAATTGGTCAGTCAATTTTACACCAGCCCTTTTAAAGATTTGGAACCTATGCTGTGAGACATTAGAAATCAGCCAAGAATAATGCCCCTTGTGCCAATAGACCTTTCGCATCTTGTCTTTCATTTGGTAGAAAGGTCTTTAGAGCTCATAAAACCTTTTACTCGAAATAAATTAAACTATCTAAAATAATTCAGGAATCCGATTTAATGTCCTTTCCAAAGGCAGTTAAAGAGGAGACTCTGAACATTCAGCAAAGGTTAGAAACTTAATATCAGATACACGTTTTTTTATAAGAAACTTGGATCAGCACTTAGTACTAAAAGTTTCTTAATTTCGCATGAAAATTTCGGTGTTTTAGTAGTAAAATTTTCTTAATTAGTTTCTAATTTTTTTGGGCCTAAGATTGCGGTATTGTTCGAAGTTGAGCCTTCTCGAGAAAGGGCTTCCATTTTGCATTGACATTGTCATCAAGAAGAAGCCATGCACATCAAGGCAAAATTTACCAATTTTGCAGTTAAAAGTCAAGAAAAGACGAATGTACCTTTGTTAGAAAGACAGAGAATAAGAGAGACATCAAGAAATAAAGTTTTAGAGTTTCTTAACTGTTCTTGAGCGTAATACTAGAGTTTCTTAAATTTTTGGTCATCGTAGTACTAGTTTCTTATAAACCAGTTTCTTATAAAAAAAACGTGTACTTTGCTTGTCTGAAACTGAACATGAATGCAACTCACTCACCTGCTGGTGTCAGCTTCGTTTTTTTCTCAACAGGTGTTGTGTTCTGTAATTATAAGCATTTACCTCTTAAACTCACAAACTTACGGCAGGACTAATTTGAAACACGCAAGCTACCGAGCAGAAGGAAAATACTTTTATCGCACCGTTCATATTCCTCCGCAGTGCAATGTCTATAACGCGTAATTATATGTGGAGGGTCCCTTGAACATCAGCATTGCTGAAGGGCTACCCTCCCTAAACATGTGACATCAAATCAAATATGACGACGTTACTCTACAATTCAACTGCTATCTATTTCTGAAGTATGCTTCGAGCCTACAATCTTAAACAAAAGTCGTTGAGACAATACGTTTGTGTAGTAAAATACCTTTCCATCTTGCAGATCATTACCTTCCATCGCTAAAGACCCGCTTCCCCCCATTGCAACGTTGATTGGATTGAAGAGCACATAGTTGTGGATTCATCTGCAACATTTCCATCATATTGCAACATTGTATTGGGGGAGGGGGTCCTTAAGTCGCAATTTCTTCCTTAAAGCAAAGTGTCTCAACAGTTTTGTCTAAGATTGATCTTAGACCAAAGTCTTTGAGACAAATGCGTTTTGTGTAGTACAATACCTTTCCTTCCTGCAGATCATTACCTTCTATCGCTAAAGACCCCCTTCCCCCCACTGCAATGTTGATTGGATTGAAGAGCACATAGTTGTGAATTCATCTGCAACATTTCTATCATATTGCAACATTGTATTGGGGGAGGGGGTCCTTAAGTCGCAATTTCTTCCTTAAAGCAAAGTGTCTCAACACTTTTGTCTAAGATTGATCTTAGACCAAAGTCTTTGAGACAAATGCGTTTTGTGTAGTACAATACCTTTCCTTCCTGCAGATCATTACCTTCTATCGCTAAAGACCCCCTTCCCCCCACTGCAATGTTGATTGGATTGAAGAGCACATAGTTGTGAATTCATCTGCAACATTTCTATCATATTCCAACATTGCATTGGGGGGGGGGAGGGGTCCTTAACTCGCAATTTCTTCCTTAAAGCAAAGTGTCTCAACACTTTTGTCTAAGATTGATCTTAGACCAAAGTCTTTGAGACAAATGCGTTTTGTGTAGTACAATACCTTTCCTTCCTGCAGATCATTACCTTCTATCGCTAAAGACCACCTTCCCCCCACTGCAATGTTGATTGGATTGAAGAGCACATAGTTGTGAATTCATCTGCAACATTTCTATCATATTCCAACATTGCATTGGGGGGGGGAGGGGTCCTTAACTCGCAATTTCTTCCTGAAAGCAAAGTGTTTCAACACTTTGTCCAAGATTGTAGGAAGCTCACAGAAAACCATGATTTTGCAAAATAAAAGCTTAGCTCACACAATCACAAATAAAGCTTTGTCCGTAAAACAACTTTGCGCTTGAACAGACAATTTCATGATGGGGTGTTCAAATCGAATTTTAGTGACTTTCAAAAGTATACACTTTATGAAAAACCCTGCAAATACTGGCTACCCTAAACAGCCAACCTGGAGCTTGTTCGTTCTTGAATAACTAGGTTTTTTACGGTTGTAATAGGTTATTTGTTTTTCTCTATTCATGTCCAATGAACGTCTCCCTACTAAGTTGGGGTTATCCCACTGCCTAAATCCCTTTCCGAATTGAATGCTTTTGGATTTAAACTGAGATTTGAGATGTACGGCATCAAAATTGGGCTACTTGTATACTCAAGAAGATATGATGATGATATAAACGGTAGAATGGAGAATTTTATTTACTGAATCATTATAAAAGATTACCACAACATGTCATATTTACTCTTGCCAAGAGACACAACAATTAAAAGTATCACAGAAGACCATTATGGATAAAGAAAGAACTTAAAGGACAAGTCCGGGGTTCGTATGATTGATGATAAAATATAAGATAATACTGCTATGAATGATGTATGATACTTTTTTCCACTATTTTTCACCTCCTCCTTGTGAAATTACGTATTCAAATAAGCAATTTGAGCGAAGTGACGTCATATCGCGCAAATAAAAACGCGGATGTGCGATTGTTTTTTCGCCTCTTTATCGATGCTAGCCTCTTTATTTTGTTCTGGTGCCATTTTTAATGCAAGAGTACTAGATAAAGAGGCTAGCAGCGATAAAGAGGTGAAAAACCAATCACACAGCCTCGTTTTAGTTTGAACGATATGACGTCACTTTGCACAAATTGCTTATTTGAATACGTAATTTCACAAGGAGGAGGTGAAAAATAGTGGGAAAAAGTATCATACATCATTCATAGCAGTATTATCTTATATTCTATCATCAATCATACCAACCCCGGACTTGTCCTTTAAGAATAATAATAAGGTCGCAAATAAAATACCTTTGCAGTACTGTTGGGTGTCTTGCGGGTTCTCCCAGCAGCACCTTTACCTGCACAAATGAAAAAAGGACTTAGTTTCCCGCGAGTGTTAAACAAGGACAGCTGTTACAGGAATAAGCAAACTACAAGACAATAATGCCATTTAGCTGCTGCATCGTCCATGTTCTTGACAAACAGAGACTCGTGGTCTTTGTGCAAGTTCAGCACACATGTCGTGGTACTGCTACAGCCGTGAAGAATGCAACGGTTGTTAGTAACATAAAAATCAAGTGGAATAAGGAAGTCTGAGATTTGAGCACAACATGCACCTACTAGATAAGAACTCTTTATATTCAATGAGCTCCTAGAATCTCAAATAGCATCGCCAATCGAGACACGGGATTTCTGGTCTAAGGCTGTGCAGCAATTAAACAAACTAGGTTCCAAATTTAGTGAACAATTATGGAATAACTTGATGTCTGGTGAGAGTTAAAACTTAATATAATTAACCAGAAATTCGCTTTCCCTGTCAGGAACTATCGAGAAGTGTGGCGAGAATTAATGAGAATCCATGGAAAAGTTCTGACTGAGGTTTAGGGGCCCCTTCAAAGTTCGTCGCTTTTTCGCCAGTTTTAATGAAGTGGGTAAGAAAATGTTTTGAGTAAAAATGTCACAAATTTTCTCCTAAAAAGCAATTATTTAGGAATAACAATTGCGAGGTAAATTCGTTGAAATTGAAAATATCCCTGATGGGCTGAACAAAACATACATCTCGAGAAGACTATTAGCATTGTAGCGAAAATCAAACCTCTTCCTTTAAATCAAACACACGAGCAAGAACAGAATATGCTAAAAATAAGAGACATTTTCTCGTCCAATTATTTCTCTCCTATGAACCAAAACAAACAATATTTACAGCGATTCATGTCCAGCTCATTTCCACCTAAATTTGAAGCATACTAATGGAATAATACATAACTACAGAAACAAGGTAACAACAAAACACTTATATATGATTAAAAAAGATGGGCCTAAGTTATGCGTTAAAAAAGATTACACACTTGAAAAACGTAAAGTTTTCTTCTTGAGTTCTTGGTAAAAAATGAACTCTTATTTCGTTACAGTTCATTTAAAATGAATATATTAGATATTTGCTTACTAAAAACCATTTCCATCAAGACATCCATTTGAATAATGCGCCTCAGTGCAATTTGACAACAAAGAAAGCTCAAAATATTCAACTTTACACAATTTTGCTTCTTTTTAGCAAGTCAGCCTGCGAGCAGTCTTTGTAATTTTACACAAAAGAAAGGCTGCATGCAGGCTAATAGCAAGTACGATCTCTTCACTTTTCGCATTATGGGTGTAAACAAATTCTTGCTGTAAAAGACCAACAGAGGGGAGTTCCTGTCTATCCTTGCATTTAACTGAAAAGCAAAACAACACAACACATGCATATACAGATGGAAATGACAGATCTTGCTAGAAATTTCGAAAGATCTAAAATCAAGCGACCCTCGTCGTTTAATGATCTTTGCATGAGGCAACTAAACCTTCAAAGAGTTGCATTTTATGCATTAACAAGAAGAATGGATGCTAGCCTTCCAGAAATACCTTCAAGGACGTTGAAAAGAAGCTCATTCGGGATGTCTTGGCGGAAACGATAACGATAAAGTCTATTTTGTAGCATCTGTGATTTTTGAGCAGAAACAAAAGAAGGCAGAGACAATTAAGGTCTTTGCCTACCTTCATTGTCTGAACTTTCAGAGTCTGAACTTGATCCAGAACTGGAGCTCGAGCTAGAACTGCTTGAGTCACTGTCGCTGCTACTGCTGCTTGCACTTAGACGAGATGATTTCGGTTCAAGTTGATTTGAATCTATGAAAGAAAGAAATCTGACATTAGCTAACTGGCCTAAATTGTAAGTCTGCAACAACGTTTCGAAGACAATACAAAGCTACAAATACAAACTTTTTAGAGATGCCTCCACACACAACATCACAAATTTACTAATGCTTTACAAAGGAAATTAACTTTGCAACACTACTAAGAAAAGACTGAGGCCGAGTTTACACTTGAGGCGATCTTTCGATGCGGGGCATGCAGCAAAGCCAGATCAATCCAACCTCATCGCATTGCCGCACTTTATGAGTCCAAAGAGCGTCCAGAACGGTGCCTCAAGTGCAAATTCAGTTCAGGGTAACTCTTCTCTCCACCCCAGCGAGAGACGAGCCCTGAACAACGGAAGCTCGTCACTCACCAGAGGGGAGGGTAAAGTCACCCTTAGGGACAGAACTATACATAAACTAAAATAAAAATGAGTACAAAGTACAAACTGTGAATACGCCATCGTCGCAGTCCCTAGGACATAACAGACCTTCACGGTGATCAAAATATGCTCCTAAGAAAGCAGTGAGTACTACATAGCATCGAATTGTTTTAATAAATCGAAAAAAGGAAAGCCCACCTTTCTTCGTTGACTTCTTCTTTGGCTGTGCAGCTTGAAGCTTTCCACTTACATCCTACAAAACAAAACGTACACTTGCAATTTCTGACTAAGTAAGGACCTAATTAATACTCACATACATTTCTTTAGAAGACCAAAATATCTCTTGAGAGGTCTGAAATATCTTTAGTTTTAAGACTTCGAATCATTCGTTACGAAATCCGAGCAACTTAAATTATTTTCGGCCACATCAAGTCGAGCAAGTAACCTTTGGTCCCAATAGCCTAAGGGCCATGGGACCTCTGATATGGAACTGTCTGCTGAATGAATTAAAATCAGCTGAGAACAAAAATAGTTTCAAAATATGAAAAAACAATGGGATGGCTCTAACTTGTAAATGTAACACTTATCAATTCAACGATATCCTGTAGATTCTGTCCACATATCTTCAATTGGTTTTAAATGTTTAACTTATCTATCAATTCCTTTATTACTCATTATATTCGATTTAGAATAGTTTATATGTAAATATGTGTAGCTAGGTAAAAATCGAATCAAACGAAGTTGACAAACAAATAAACAACCTGTCAGATCAATGCTCGGGTGAGTGGCCGAATGGCTTAAACAGTTTCCGTCAGGTGACTGAAGTTAAGCTCGGTCGAGTGAGGTCAAACTCCGGATGGGTGACCTCTGAGGCCTGACCTCGCAACTCACCTCGCGCCGTCCTTCGGAAGGGACGTTAAACTAGGGGTCCCATGCCTGGATGCGGCATGCATAGTAGGCCTAAATTAGCTTTAAAATAGCTAGAAACCCTATCAGCCCACTAAAAATAAATTGCTACTACCACTACTACTACTACTGCTCGGGAATTACAGAACAATGCCTAGCCCACTTCTATAAGTCTTCAAGAGATATGAATACTGATTTCTTTCCAAAGAGATTTGACCAAACTTAAGCTTTTCAGGGTAATTCGACAATTATATAACAAATATGTTACCTGCAACCGTTTTTCGAGCTCCTCTTTTTTCCTGGCTTGTTCTGCTTCCCTGTCTTCCGCTGTTTTGGGTTTCTTTGCCGGGGGTTTTGATTTCTTTCGCATACATGAATTGACATATTTTTCTAATTCCCGTAGTGTTGCAGGTTTCAGCGTTTCAAAATCGATTTCAATTTCGTCAGGATTCGTCCCTTTGAGCGTTGGTTCTCTCGTTTGGATGATATGGACAACTTTGCCAAGCTTGTCACCTTTGATAAATAAACAAGTTTCAGCAATACTGACAAACGTAGGCAAAAAGTCTAAGCACATAAATAATATTCTTTTCAACAAACCCTGGACTTGTAGGATTACCCTTGTGAGAAACATAGCGACATACGTTTGTGCTTCGTTGGCTTGCTTTATGAAATCAAAAGGACCAAAAGATATTGGATTCCAAACGGTTGTTAGTTCTTTTATAAACCGTCATTACCTAATTAGCTCTTTGACGTGCTCCACCGGCAGATAGCAATGAGTCTAAATACCTGGTAAATCAAAGAAAAAGGGCGCTTGCCAATTGTTATTGATGTAATTTTCTTCCAAAATTTGTTTCTTTAAAAATTCACTGGATAGGAAAAAGGCCAATTTATATAGGAAAATCTATTTGGTCAAAATCGGACATTCCATTCCATAATTAAGAGCGATTTTAGTAAAATCGTCCGTCACAAGAATCCTAACATAGGCCTTTAATTCGATTCATATTCATGCACGTGTGCACTGCTCAACCATGACAAACATACTGTTGCGCTACCAAAAACTTGAAACAAGGGATGCATTGAGTTACAGCACAAAAGGAAAAACTGTTGTTTATTTCATCTACATTTCATCTCATTTCAAATATTTAACGAGGGTAGCCCTTCAGCAATGCTGATTTTCAAGGGGCCCTCCACTACAAAACTTACAAAAATTAAATACTATTATAACTTAAATTAACCTAATACAATTTATAGCTATCAATAAAAACCTTAAAATCTGAAACAAATATTTACAATAAAAGAAAATCCGTAAGGCAAAGACGTTATTTACAATTAGCTTTCCCTATATACATTGTTTAAATCTATTCATGGAGGATGCCAGCTTACACTCAACTGAGAGGCCATTCCAAGACTTGGCACCTCTAAACGAAAAACATTTCTGTCCATTTTTGGAATTTTTCTTTGGTAACCTGAGGTCAGTTGCTGTATTCCTAAGATTCTTAGGTGACAAGGGGGTATCTGAGACACTTTCTGATAAGATCTTTTTGTCTACGAACCAACAAGGACAAATTTCGAACACAGCAGGATGAGTTGCTTTTGCTGAAACCTGAACTCAAAGCGATTAGCGATCGCAAAAAAAGAGGTAGATGTGTAGATATATCTTCTTCTTTCGATATTTGCTCATGTTTGCTCTTAAAAACAATTTCTGGAATGCACAACGAGGGCGCTAGCTACCTGGGTTTCAGAGAAACTTTTGCGGCTTCGTTTGTTTTGAATTACTGGTTGAGAGAATTTCCTTGTCTGCAATCGCTAATCGCTTGAATTGCGGTGTCAATCAAAAGCAACTCATGCTATTGTCTTACAAAATCTGTCCTTGTTCTACGTACCAGGCAACTTGTTGATATCCAAACTCAGCTGTCTCTTCTCATCATAAGACATTGACCTTGAAGGTCCAAATTCATCTTCGCTTTCTTCTGCTTGAACTTCTTTCTTGGCTGCAAGTCTAGCATCGAGAAAAAGAGTACCAGGTTGAAATAAAACCAAGGCATTATACTTAATGATATACAGTAAGAAATAACCACTAGTAACCAACCAAATAACCAAATAACCAATAGCCTCTTTGGATTCTACATCTTAGAAATTAAAGTAAAAGAGTGGTTTCTAAACTAACACTTTTCGTCAAATGAAAATAAAATAACGTAATTTCACAACTCCTATACACCTACCAAACGATCTGACAATATTTACAATTTTCTCAATGCATTGAAATTTGCAAGATACGTGACTATATACACGAAAAAAAGAACAAATACATGGCTCATTTCTGGGTCGAGTCTTGAGTTTAAAAGCTACCATACACTCCCTGGAATCGTCGTTAAAACAGCTGCCTCAAAATGACGGATTTGCCGTATTTTTTCGACGGTCAAGAGTCAAGCTCCTACATACGAGGTTTGCAAGAGGGCAGCGTCTTTTCCAGGGTAGATTTTATCATGATAACCTTTCCTATCGATACATGACAGCGCAAAGTATTTGAAGTAAGGCATTTACCAGAAGAATTACTCTTACTAAAATTAAACTAAACATAAACTGTCCTGTGCGTCCTATTTCTCGTCATTACTGATGACGAGATAAGTTTAATGGATTCTAATCATGTGGCATTTTAGTTCAATTAAAACAAAAACTTATGTCTATTTGCTGAACTATTTATACACGTCATTCCCAATATGCCATCCTTCGGAAGGGACGTAAAACTAGTGTCACATGCCTGGATGCGGCGTGCATCGTTAAAAAAGCTGCATTAAATTAGTCTTAAAAGATTGAAATCTTTCCAGCCCTACTTTAAATAAAATAATGAGAAAAATGAAATAAACTAAACCATGAATAACATAACAACAACATGAATAACATACTAACATTAATAACATGAATAACATACTTGCTCTTTTTCGATCGTTCTGCTGCTGTACTTTTCCTCTTAGCATTTTCTGCTTTTGCTGGTGTTTTAGCTTTTCCTTTCTCCTTTTCTGCTTTCGTGGATGCTTTCGTATCAGCAACAGGGGTATCGTCCTTCTTTTTCACTTCTACTTTTATTTTCTCCTTCTTGGCTGCTTTCGCTTTCGGTGTTTCATCTGCAGCCTTGCTTTTTTCTTTCTTTGTCGGCTTCTCCTTCAATTCCTTATCCTTGTGTTTGTCTTTCTTATCTTTTTTATCCTTCTTCTTCTTGTGTTTACGTTGTGATGTGAGTTTCGATAGTTGATCATGCACAAGAATTAACTGGAAAGAGAAGTACCGTGGTTTTAACTGTTAGCTACTAAACGAAGGCCTAAACTACACTTCGATAATTTCATGCCTTCCTATCAATAACTATCATTTCAAACATACTTACACATTTCATGTTTTCTTCTTTCCTTGAAGGCCTAAACGTTTACCGTAAAGGCTCTATTAAACCCCCCCCCCCACCGGGGCGTACATTTAATTTTTGCGACTCCAGAGGGGGCTTAAAGAGAGGGGGAATTATTAGAGAGGGGGCTTATTCACAAAGTCAAATGACCAATAATAGCTTGTTGGTTCTTTCCCATGTATTTAATGGAATCATCATACAATTTCTTAGGAGTCAAATACACAAATTCGACACAGTTTTCATCCCAAACAGCAACAATATCAACAAGGAAACTCGTTTGGCTAAATAAATGGAAAATGTTTGGTAACCTCTAGCATTTGATTTAGGTGGGGGGGGGGCTTAATAGGGAGGGGCGCTTATTTGAAATTTTGGCTTAGAAGGAGGGGTTTATTAGAGAGGGGGCTAGATAGAGAGAAGGGCAAAATAGAGCTTTTATGGCAACTTCAAAACTGTATAAGCACAAATCTAGCCTCACAACATAAGGACCCTCAACTTACGCTCATCTAATTGAAGTGAATTAATGTTGTTGTTGTCGCTCCAGTCAAGGGCCTTATGGACTAACTCTTCTCAAAACGGCAAAAAAATTCTCGCCAGGAACAAATTTGTTCCTGGACCAATCAGGATGCAAGACTTGAAATAACTTGATAGGATTGGCTGATTCTTCTTCAATTTAAACTTCCCGCCAAAGGCAAACAAACGAATTCGAACAACGCGTTCGACTGAACTGCTCCAACGATCAAAATCTCAAAGTAGCGAACGAATTTACGAGATCTTTTGCGTCCCCAAACAACGAAAATAGCACTTATAGGTAGGATTTTTTTGCTTTAATAGCTTGAAGAAACATTCATCTAAGTACTGATAGCTTGTTTTGCAGTGTAGCACTTCAGGAAAACCACTTTTTGCGGCGATTTAGGGTGGGTGGTTTCAAGAAAAAATAGCAGATCATTTAGGCCATGTCCGTTTCTGGAAGCGTAAGTCCATGAGTCGTAGTTATAGCGTCCATCAGCCTATCAATAGCAATAACCTACGAACATATAATCAGTCTAGCACAAATCTAGACCATTGAATTGACTCTGTGACAACAACATATAACAGTATCAATATGTAAACTTTCAAAGTTATACATTTCAAACTAGAAAAGCATAGCATGACTCAATGCAAGAATTACTGCCTGAAACCTAGCACAGCCAATTTTCTCTGGACAACGAATCCCTTGTTTCATTCTTCTTTGAAATGTGCCTGCATCAACTGATCTTTGAGTTCTTAGCACAATTTCGGTGTGGGTTAAAGTAAAATCTTTGTTACATTCCTTCGTATGAAAGACTACAAAATATGATCTCCATAAAAGAAGATAACAAACCTGTTTCTCCAAATCATGCAGTTTCTTCTGTTCTTCGCTTTCACTATCAGAAGAAGACGAGCTCTGCTCTTCCTCAGATTCTGAATTAGACTCCGCGTGGGCATCAACATCTTCCTCTGATTTTACTGGTGTTTTTGCAGATGGGTCTGGAGGAGGTTCATCAGGCATTTTTGCAAACCTATATTCAAACACATCCTGAGGAAGAAGAAATACAGAGTAGTCATAGCCTTTTGATCTCTATGGTATCATCCTTGTAGCTTTGCAACATAGTTTTTAAGTGGCGTTAATAGTATCTTGTATACACCGAAGAAGATGTCATACATTGAGAGGATTTGTCAAAATAACTGTAGTGTAGTTACAGTACCATGTATTGTAGCATCTTCAATTGAATATAAAAAATACATCACTTCCTGTACAGACAATCAACTCAGGTCATGGCCAAAAAATATCATCGAAACAGTATGTCTTTACATGATTTTGTCCGATCGGTCAGATGGGGATTAAACAGGCAAAAAATAGACCCTTACAAGCTAATATCGTAATTTGAATGTGGTATTCCTTGATTAAATGAGATGAAGCGACAGAATATGCCATATCCACGTACCATTTTTTTGGTCATATCTATCTTGATTAACCACATCGATAAAATTGCCCAGCAACAATCTCGCTAGACTGACCTTACTACTACCTAAGCCCTTGAGTACTTTCTGTATTTAACAAATAAAGTTATTTTTATTTGAGTGTAATGAATAAGAAAATGAATTGGCAAATTTTTGTTAAACCCTTTTGAGGGACTTTCATTGTTTGGTTTGCAGGAAACAACAATTTAAAATAAATCTTGATACTGGAAGGAAGCTACAAACCTGTAATTTCCGTGCCATTCCAACAACATCATGGTCAGGTGGGTTATACTTGTAACAGTTCGTAAATATTAATCTAAAATCGCTTGAAAATTCGTTTGCATTATCGTATTCTCTGGTGTCCATCTTTCTCTGAAAAGAAGCAAAGTTTCAAGTTATATACAGATTTGCAACTATCATACCTGTCCCCTATCATAGGGCTCAAATCTTTCAAATCTTTCAAAAGGTGGGTGTACAATTCTATGACATTTTCTTCTTTGAAATGAATGGCTTGAAAGGAACTTGTGGTACTTTGCTGTAAATCTGCCATGGAAATCTTTTGATATCTTCATTTTTCTCAAATGGCAGCAATTTAATAATATTTGAAAAATTCATGGAAAATTTTGAAAAAAATTAAATCAACATAAATCCTAAACCAATAGAGGAAAAATGATACAACTTTCAAGAAAACCATAGTTTATGAATGTCTACAGTATGGCGGGAAGCAGAAACCAGTAGCTTCTGGTTTCGGATTTAGAAATTTGATGATGTCATAGCCTCAAATTTAACAAATGCCACCATTTTGAAGCTAACCAAGATATCAATAAATTTCCATGGCAGATATACAGCAAAAAACATAAGTTCCTTCCTTGCCATCTGTTTCAAAGCAAACTGTGATAGAATTTTACACAGACCTTTTTAAAGATTTGAGCCCTCTATGCTCTGTCCCCTAGCCCTTTTTGTTTGTTTTCTTCGGATAAAAGCAAACAAAACTAGCTCAAAGTATCATTTGTTTTCATCTCCAATTATCAAGGGTGCAAGCTGTCTTTTTGTCAACTCATCTGAAGGTAAGAGGAGTGTTATACAAAATAAGAACGGAAAAGGCCAGAGGCTTGTATTTTGTGACAAAAGTTTATGTTTGCCAAAACAATAAGCTGAACAACTTTGTAATATATTCATATCCTACTTAATGTTCAATTAATTATTGAAAAGAAAAGCTATCTTTTTACTGCCACTGCTGCATGTTCATACAGGTATGTTTTCTTTCAATATCCTATCACATAGATGTGTGAAATGTCAGATAACTTACATCAAAGGTGCCCTTACATGCAGGGTAAAAGGGTTCAGTTCAGTTCCTTTAATTATAAAATTCCACTACATGCAAATTCATAACTAAAGACATTTTACTCAAAATTAAACAACAACTAACTTTAAAATATCAATGAAATACTATTCAAAAGTACAATAAAAAACCAAGGAGGGATTTGCATGTAGGGAATCTCTTACAGCAGGAGCTCTCTCAATAGATAAACTAATCGAAGAGAGAGCACCTCCTTAGTTAAAAACTCAGAGAAGGGTAAATCAGAGAAGAGTGTCCATACCTTAATTGTGCCTAAATCCATAGGATGCTTGATAATGTCAAGATAATCATGTAACCCAAGACCATGTACATCAACTGGTTTGTAGAAAGGCCAAGCATAAGCCATGTGTTTCTTTGAATGCATCTCTTTCAGGATTCCATTGCAATATTTCATTTGTTCACTGAGCTTTGACCGCTTCTTGCTTTGTTGGGGCTGAAAATAGAATGAAAGCTTTCTCAATCTGAATGGGCTAAATATAAATTTCTTCAAGTTCAAAAGGTACTAGATGTGTGAAGACAATGAGAATTCAAATTTACTGATGGTCTGAAGTATTCATATTGAATATCATATTTATAGCCACACCTCTCTTCTCTTAAAATGTTCGAAAATGCTCAACATTTCACAAGGTCACTTTGAACAAACTTTTGCACAAAAACCAATCTCATATGTCTTTGTGCATGTAGAACAAGTACAAAAAAAAGAGATATTGGAGACTCAGTGATTATAACCTTTGGATTCATATCAAATCATATTAGGACTGAAAGTCAACAGACATGAGATCCAAGAAATCAGTGCTATCAAGTTAAGTGACAGAGCTAAGTAGAGGTAATGTACAAATAGGACAAAGAAAACATCTATCTACAGCACTGTTCCTCTAGCTAAATCATTTCCACACACATGGCAAAATCATCAAATATAGGGTAATTTTAGACAGGCACACAAGTATGCAACTCTTATGTTTGCTATCTAGTTCTGTCAACTAAATTCAAGCTCCTACTGCAGTCACAATCAGTAGCAGACACTTGGGGGGAGGGGGGTTAAGGGAGTGAGATAATCCCCTAATGTTGGCTGGAACAAAGATGTTTCGTTTGAGAACAATCAAAATAATCAATGCTTTTTGATGAAACAATAGCTTTGACCCCCTAATACTGGGCAAAATGTCTGCCACTGGTCACAACAATAAATTGATATCTATCATTTTTAGGGGCATAATGAAAAATCAACTAACTTTGGCAAGATCTTCACCAGGCAAATCTTTATTTGGTTTCTTGATGCTTCGATGAGATTCTCTTCTTGATCTGATCTTCCCACTAAGATAAGGGACAGCGATTTGGATAGGAGTGACAGGTGAGGGAGGGATATCATTAACAGTTGAGCTGGGTGTTGTGGTGTCTGCCTTCTTCCGTTTTACACCAGACTTTACCTGTGAGAAAGGAGATATTTGTATTTACTACGGGAATGATTGCATTTCAAACATATTGCAATAATTCATCCCACTAAAATAAAAACTCAAACCACATCCAAGTGAGCCAGAAAAAGTTCCTGCCTTCAAAAATTCATAGCACCACAAGTGCTTGACAGATTTGAATGATACATTATTCTACATACTGTATATAAAGCAGAAACATAATAGGATTTACGTGATTTTCTCATGATTTTACCTTATTTCCAGCACTCATCAAAAAGCAAGAAAAACACCATACTTCACTATCTAGTAAACTTTGATTCATCTCAATCCATGAAGTACACTTGGTTCTACAGATTTTCCAAAAGTGGAAACTTCTTAGTGCTCACCAAGTACAAATCTACAAATCCAGTAGGATGAGATGGGCAATGGCTGTTTGCAGGGGGTAAATTGTTCTCTTACAGAAAACCACAAGGTTTGACAGCATTTTGAGAGATTTTAACCATTTGATGGATGAAAGAATTGGTTTCCAATTATTTAGGATCATCTCTTTAGGATATTCTATTTTCAAGAACTGGGTAAGGGCAAAAACCTTTGGCTTCCAAATAGCCAAAGAGAGCATTGCAACAACCAGCAATTCTATTCGATCTAGCTCGTGATCAAATGGTTAACAAAAAATACAAAAATGTATGGTCTTTATCAAATTAGATGTCGCATGAAATGCTCGCAAGTAGCAACAATTTAAGGTTACTGTAACCATTCAGAGATTAAGAAACTCCGTTTACCACGGCCGTTCGGCAAAATAAACCAAACAAACTTATGCATCATTTGACGCAGAATTAAATGTAGAATATCATAAAAAATGTATTCAGTTGATTCAATCAAATCACAAATGATTTATTCTAGATTTAAGGCAAAATCGAACACCCATGCGAAAAAATCTTTGTGTACCCTAATGATAATCGTTCGGCCATGACTATTTGTTTACCAAAGACTTAAGGCCCTAAACTGCAAAAAGGTGTCACAAATTTTTGATATAAGGTATTGTCTTGAAATGATATCATTTTAAATAATTGTAAATGTCTTTTTTAACTTTCAGACCCTGCTAAAAATCGGACCAGTGGATCTATCACAAATCACTGACACAGTTTTGTAGTTATATGCATTGTGACTCTGTGTGCCAAGTTTCAAGCGATTCGATTGGCCTGTTGGGCACACAAAGATTTTTTATTACCCACCAGTACTCCGGAATCCTGTTTCGAGAAATCAGGCTTTTATCAAAATGAAGCAAAAATTGCGGGAAATACGATTAAGCATGAAAGGCAAGCAATAAGGCTTAAGCGCGTTCTTGGTAAAGCATTATGTCAATAACATAGCAGCACGGGATGTTATGAACATAGCTGCAAGGTCAAGTGAGTTTACTTTAATCCAATAATGTATACTCCCGCAATTTTTGAGAAACAGGATTGCTCCTTTTAAAATGCTCAAATTTCTAAGTAATTGTGACTATTTCTGGAAGTGAGTTGGTTTAAACAGTCCTCAAATACTTATACCATCAGATTATGACAAAAACGAAAAATCAAAAATTTGTCGTCTGAACAGTTACAGTAACCTTAATTGTTTGTATGTGCAAGATTATTGTTGCAAATCTCACGTGACATCTAATTTGTGATAGACTTCAGTGTTTTATGTGACCCAAAAGAAGCAGCTCTTATGAGGATTAAAGACTTCATTTATGAGAGATAAGTCCACAGAAAAAGGCAAGATAACACTAAGAAAAATACTACAAAGCCACATTAATTGACCATGTTACCTTGCTTTGAACAATTGGGTTTGTTGGTGTGCCAACTGAAATTGGTGCTACTGTGGTGCTTGTGANTAGATTTAAGGCAAAATCGAACACCCATGCGAAAAAATCTTTGTGTACCCTAATGATAATCGTTCGGCCATGACTATTTGTTTACCAAAGACTTAAGGCCCTAAACTGCAAAAAGGTGTCACAAATTTTTGATATAAGGTATTGTCTTGAAATGATATCATTTTAAATAATTGTAAATGTCTTTTTTAACTTTCAGACCCTGCTAAAAATCGGACCAGTGGATCTATCACAAATCACTGACACAGTTTTGTAGTTATATGCATTGTGACTCTGTGTGCCAAGTTTCAAGCGATTCGATTGGCCTGTTGGGCACACAAAGATTTTTTATTACCCACCAGTACTCCGGAATCCTGTTTCGAGAAATCAGGCTTTTATCAAAATGAAGCAAAAATTGCGGGAAATACGATTAAGCATGAAAGGCAAGCAATAAGGCTTAAGCGCGTTCTTGGTAAAGCATTATGTCAATAACATAGCAGCACGGGATGTTATGAACATAGCTGCAAGGTCAAGTGAGTTTACTTTAATCCAATAATGTATACTCCCGCAATTTTTGAGAAACAGGATTGCTCCTTTTAAAATGCTCAAATTTCTAAGTAATTGTGACTATTTCTGGAAGTGAGTTGGTTTAAACAGTCCTCAAATACTTATACCATCAGATTATGACAAAAACGAAAAATCAAAAATTTGTCGTCTGAACAGTTACAGTAACCTTAATTGTTTGTATGTGCAAGATTATTGTTGCAAATCTCACGTGACATCTAATTTGTGATAGACTTCAGTGTTTTATGTGACCCAAAAGAAGCAGCTCTTATGAGGATTAAAGACTTCATTTATGAGAGATAAGTCCACAGAAAAAGGCAAGATAACACTAAGAAAAATACTACAAAGCCACATTAATTGACCATGTTACCTTGCTTTGAACAATTGGGTTTGTTGGTGTGCCAACTGAAATTGGTGCTACTGTGGTGCTTGTGACTGCATTAGCAGTGATGCTTGCTGGACTTGTGACTTGTGGGCTTGTTGACTCAACCATATCTGGTGCTTGCGTTGTGATTGGTGCAGAAACAAGTGCAGGTTGTGTGGTATCTAAAAACAAATATCAGATTGTTGTCACAAGGCCAAGGCAAACATGTAGTAAACTCTGCAATTGGTTGTTATCAAGCAAAGCAACAAAAACGAGAGAAAGTGACCTCTGAGATTTAAAATAATGTTACAGTTGAGACAGAGGCATCCTAAATTATGTTATACACCAGATGGACCAGAGCTGCAAAAAGTATCAGAACCCGGGAACTAGGTTCCCAGAAAATTTTCAGCCTTGGCAGAAAATTTTTCAAGAAAGTTTGCTCAAACAAGGAGAAAATGATTGTTTTTTACAATTTCTTTCAAAAAGAGAAAACTTACTTGATTTTCTATGCTATTGATCATAATCCCCAGTAAAGATGCAAGGTTACAGCCTTGCACACATTAGTATGGCAAGAATTCTCAAGAAGTCTTAAGAATTCTTGAGAATTTTGAAGAATTCTTTACATAATTGATGAAAATTCTTTAGAGGTACATGAAAGACTACAATCTTCAATCAAGAATTCTTGGGAGAGAAACAGTGTCACTGCATGCATGCTCTGCACTGAAACTGAATATTTGCAATGCAATGAAATGGACTTTCTCACTTTTGTAGACATTTAGCACCCTCTACAATTGTTCCAAGGACTTTGAAAAGCCCTTACATTACAGTGTGCACCCTGCATAGGATTATTTTTTTAACTTTATATTCAGAAAATTTTATTGCCTGAAATTCTTGTGCTGCAGCCATAGCATTACTTAATTAACACACCTCTTTTACAGTACAGGTCTCAGTAAAAATTTTGATCTTTTGGCCAAAAAGTTTTAAATTTTGTAGAATTCTTGTTTAATATAGTCACAGTCTTTTATACCTCAGGAGATTAAATATTCATTAAGAATCCATAATAATTTACACAAGGCTGCACTGTACAAATCATAATTCTAGAAACCTAAATTACAACAAATTTGTTTTCATTACAAAGTACAGCACAAACATTTCAAAATACTTCACAAGTTTACCAAATAAAAAATACTGTTTATTCATGAAAAGTTGAGCATTTTCAGTTCAGACCATTTCATTCATATGTATATGTGTGTTCTCCCATTGTTGATTTCAGCAATATTATCAACATTTGGACCAAGATTGAATAGATAAACAGATTATGTAATTTTGCATTTTGATTTAATAATATTTTCTGTGACTGAGTCTACAAACTGGTGAAATTGTCCAAAACATTTTCTTCCAGATAAAAAGTACATGTTTTACTAAATGGCTAATGATTTACATAAGAATTTCAGAGTTTGAGGTCTTGTACAACATTCCCCATTGACTATGGATTGTACAATTCTATATCTAAAAACTCTACTAGCAGTGGCATGGCCACTGGGTATAGGTTGGGTAAGAATTTTCCAAGAAATGTAAAATCTCCCATTATAGCATTGGCAAATACTTTGCAAATTGGAATCAGGTGATGCATTCTAAGCCATTAGGATGTTTCTTCAAAAAAATTTCCTTACGCTCTGATTTTATAGGATAACTGTCACAAAACTATCAAATTTTCCTTGTTGCCAATGGCAAGCATGATATTGGGAGATGCATTCTAAGCCAAAGTAAAGGTCGTGGTCCCAAAGTTTTTTCCTGGGGGCTTCGCCCCCAGACCCCACTCTAGGCCACGCCGTTGTCTATATCCTTGAACCCTTTGAACACATCGTGGCCAGCAGGGACATCAAGTATTTTGCACAGCATGGCTTGACTTTGCAGAAATTTTTTCCCCTGCTTACCAGGTTCCCAGAAAGGAAAATATTTTTTGCAGCTCTGAGATGGACCAAAATGAACTTCAATTGTTTAAAGGCAGTCTGTCCCCTATTGTTCTGTGCTTAGTTACTCCTTAGTTTCACTGGAGCTAAATTCATGCATCACATCTCTGTGACCCTGATTTCTTTCAATAAAGCAGATTAGCGCAAACTTCTGGAATATACAATAGAGAGCTTTATCAATTTTAATTCCATTCATTATTTTCAAAGGGGACAGACTGCCTTTAAACATGAATAGGTACTTGTGGTATTGAGCTGAATTAAAGCTTAGTTGATAGCCAAAAGGCAGAAGGATTTTAGTGATTTTGCAAAATAGAAAACCAGCATTAATCATCCTTGAAGACAGATGGAAAATGTTGTAAATCACAGAAAATTTACTTACCAGCAGCAGTTGATTTGATTTTGCCTCCTCTTCTGCTACGTTTTGCAGGGGGAGCTCCATCTTGTGTGGATGTTGCAGGTTTAAGTTGAGGGCGGGATGCCTTTGATGGAGCTTCAGTTTCCTAAAAATAAAACATTTTGATTGCTCATTAGACAATTCATTGCTTCCAGCTTTAGATATATTACAACCTAAAAGTAAGTGTTTGTTTTCAGTAGTTCTCTTCGTTTGTACAGTAATTATGTAATGTCCTAAGGCAGCTTGCAACCAGAAATTGAAATTGCAAATTTACCATGCTTGGCTCTAACTTTCAAACCTTCACTTGCAATTACAGTATTTGATTGCAAGCTACCTTCGCTTGTACCTTAGTTTTCCATTTGCATTTAAACAGTCCTTTTATTTATAATGGCAGTTACGTGTAGTTTTATGTGGCTCATTAATTATTTTTAGAATGGCTGCAGGGTAGACATAGTGTTTCGCTCCGTAGTATTGTAGCATAGCTTGTATTGTAATTAGAAATACGGTTGTTAATTCTAAATAATAAAAAAAACCTATAAGTCTGGGCAAGTAATGTCTTGTTCAATTCCTACTCCGAGCATCCCCCAGTACACCCCTGTATATTCACTAAAAAGTTCTTCCTGGCCCCAGAAATTTGAATGTACATTTCCCCAGCACCAGGGCATTTGACACCACCAGGAGCTTCTGCATTATACAGTTACTGGGAATATGGCATGTTCTCAGTGCCAGGTACCTGGCCATTCGCAAACAAGTTTGTCCTGCCATCAGGTCTTTGTGTCTGATTTCTGTTTACCCTTGGGCTGCCCGATAGGATGCACAGTGATCCAGAGCAGTACAGAAATACCAAAAACAAATTTTGAAAAATGATTTTGGCTCTATTTTTACTCCAAAGATAACACATGGATTAGTTTAACACAAAAAACCTCATTCTAATCGGAGTTATACTCGTAGAGCTAAAAATTCACAAAGTTAACGTAAACAAATCAAATGCAACATTTAGTCAATTTCAGGATGAAATCCACTATTCCCTGCAACAAAGTAAATTTTCAAATGTCTGTAGAATCACTTTGCCATATCGGATCTTTACAAACTTTTTTTTACTTGAATGAGAAACACTTTGACTATATTGTGACTTAAAAGATAAATTTTCGCGATTTTCGTTCCTTTCAATTTTTGCGAATGCCGAGATGTACTTTTTGTGAATGCTTAGGCCTGAAAATTGTTAATATTTTGAAATTTGAGTTAAAAACATGAAATACATGTCAAAACATGTCTTCACAACATACT
>REGL01000528.1:75139-85602 GCA_004194395.1 Aurelia aurita complex sp. Pacific | reverse complement strand
CACGAGAGTAAAAACCGAGTTGCAAATACATTAGAAATGCACAGAAAAAAGTTTCGGAATGAACGTTTCCTAGATTTGAAATTTTCCATCACATCTGAAGATTTCTTAATGCATTTGATTGGAATCAATGAGTAAAGATTCCCTTTGGAAGCCATACCTCACTAAAAGATCCCTTTAATCAAGGTTTGAAAGTCTGCTGTCCTACTTCTGATGCGTTTTTACACCAGTGTGAACCAACCTCTGGAACCAACCCTTCATTAAGGATCCAACACAACCAAGAACACCTTTATGAACAATACCTTGATACATGGAAGGCAGCGATGAACAAGAAATACAATAGAGCCAATTAGTTCATAGGCATATTTCCAAAACGTACTCTATTGATACAAGTATGCAACAAAGAAGGAAAATGTTCAATAGCTTTAACAGAAGAATCTACTTCCATCATTTAGCAGAATAAATCCTCTTTTCCGATCCACGTTGTGACGAGATATATTTATCTTACACGATTCCTTGAAATCCTTGTATGCATGCTCAAACTATTCACTGGCAACTTGCATCATGACGAATTTTAGGTATAGCTAAATGGGCAACAGCCTAACCGAGATATTGAACGAGGAGCGAGGTCCTCGCTTGGTCTGTGAGTCAGGCTAAATAGGCAAATTTTGACCAAACATCAGAACGATACTCACTGGCCCCTCTGTTGCTTCTATGACTACAAGCATGGTATTTGAAGGTTACTACATCTCCTGCATAATACCGAGCAATGACAACTATATAATGAAATACTTTTCCAATGCGGGAATGAAGGCATGGCTATCCAGCCCACTTTTAACCGCAACTTTAACTTTGAAAGCGAAGACAGTGATGAAGTAAAATTCGAGATAAATCTTTGTCTGTGAAAAATTTTGATATTTGCAAGTCGTTGTCAGATTGATGTCGATCTGATGTAACGAGGCGATCCACTGTAACAGGGCGTCACCTTATTAACTTAGCGTCAAGATGTCAGGCCACGATAGTCTTACGATTTCGTAACACTTTGGCCCGGACAGTTTGGCCCGGACAGTTTGGCTCTTCTACTCTTTCTTAGCTTCAGTATCATTTGAAGGGGTATTTGATCGGTGGTTCCAAATCTTTCAAATTTTTAAAACTTTAGACATCAACAGAGACGTAGGAACCGGAGGGGCACTGGGGGCAAGATTTTGCAATAAACAAAGAAGTGCCCTTTTTATTTTCAGGAAGTGCCCCTTAAGCCTAATGAAAAATATGCCCTTGAAGTGTCGTGCCCCCCCCAAGTTTCAGATGCTTCCTACGTCCCTGGACATCAAAATCCAAAAGGTTCGGTCTTTAAATATTTCGGACAAAATTTTTTCCAAACTAAATTGTTCGACGTTTGATTAAATATCAAAAAGTAACGATCAAATATACAGGCTCCTGGTTAGACAACCCTGTTACTAAGATTTTAAAATAATTTTTGATGCCAGAATCTTGCGAATCCGTTAAGAATTCACGGAGTTACAAGCTTTTGAAGATCAAGTTTATGCGAAAGCTGAAAGCAGACGCCCCTAACAGACTTGTTTTTCAAAAAGACGTCCCAAAATCGAGGTAAAAGAAGGACTGTCCAATGTTTTACCTCTCGTTGATATCAGAGCAAACCGAATAGGACTTCAAAAGTAATTTAATTCTTGTAACCGTTGCCAGAAATTCACTTTAGAATGCAAGCATCCAAAAACATATGGAATAAAAACTTATACGATAAGAGACGGGGCCATTCCAAATTGTGCTTAGCAAAATTCCTCCAAGCATACATAACCTTGATTCAATATTATTGAAGCTAGTTTATCGAAAGTGATTGAAGCTAGTTTATCGAAAGTGCTTTTTAATTTGATTTTCTTTGAATAAACGAGATTCTACTTTCAAACAATATGCAATTTAGGGGCGTCTGGTTTCAGCTTTCGCACAAACTTGAATTTTAAAAACTAGTAACTCCGTGAATATTTAGCCGATTTGCTAGCTTCTTGTGTCTAAAATTAATTTAAAATCTCAGCAATATGGTTATCTTACCATGGAGCCCGTTCATTATTTCGTTATTGTTTAATATCTAATCAAACGTCGAACACTTTTTTGGGACACCTTGTCATGTTTCTTGCGTTAATCTATAATTTACGCAATCACTCTGCGTCGGACCATTTCCATTTGCGTCGGACCATTCACCATTTCCATGATGAACCATTTCGTAAATAGCCCCAATATATCTATAAATCTGACAGTAAACTTTGAAATAATTCTTGATACTGAATTCAAGATATCAAATTCTATAGTTCCTCTGTAGTTAGTTTTCTTGTCAGGCTTTTAAAGCCCAGTAGTTTTGTTTTTATCACATACAGTTAAATATTGTAGCACAAGCTAGTCAAAGGTCCCTTCCCCTCCGAGAGCAAGGTCGCTCTACTGGCTCTTTTGACTTCAGTTCACTTGATCCAATTCTGTCCCTTCCCAATAACGATCCTCCTCTGTGCCTTCCTTTACTAATCGAACCATTAGGTGATTGTGGTAGCAGTGACGTTGAAAGTCGATCTTCAAGCGGGGAGGTCGGCAGACCAGACGGTGACACCGAAAAAAGAGGCGAAAAGCAGTCGAAGTCATCCTCTGTTCGATCAACTTGCGTCTCTTTCTTTTGACAAATATCTATTACTTGTCCGTGCCTATCTGAGTCACTTTGACTGCATCTAATACCGCCTCGAGAATCTCCTTCACGAACTATCCATACCGGCCTTGGAGTTAAAGGCCGCTTTTTCGATGGCGCAATCAAACGTTCGTTTTTCGCTTTACATAAATTAGTCTTGATAAAAAGTGGCGGAAGAGTTACGCCGCCGTTACAGCGTAATGTTTGCGATGTTATTGGTCGTTTGCATTTCGAAAAATCTTTCCATTCATTTTCGACATATTTGTCATCTTGAAGATTCTCGCAAATTGTTGGCAAATTCGTCAAAAGCGTCTCAGTTTCGCATTCTAATTGCGATAATGTTCTGGCTTGTGGCTTGTTACTATCAAATTGGTAATTTCGGTAATTCGTAACTTTCCCCACTGGTTTATGCGACGGCCTGTGTATCGAATCTAAGCTGATGCAGCGGTTCGCCATCTTCGACATTTTCGCAAAGTTTAGGCCGTAACGTCAGGTCTCAACTTTCGTAAGTATCCCTTAAGATCGTCGTAATTTTCAGTCGAAAACTGCAACCTCAGGACGTAACTTGAGATCATAACAATCAAGATGATTATTCAGTGGGATCCTCGCAAATTTTAATCAAAAGCCGTAACCTTAGGAAGTTGCTGGAGATCGTAACCTTCGAAGTGAGTATCCCTTGAGCTCGTAATGTAGCTTAAATCCTAATTTTCCAGGAAAGATATCCAGCTTGCAATTTTTACAGCAAACTCAGCAAGCAACCAGCAGATTAAAAATATCTACACTTGGTTTATACCCACACAAGTCACAATTTTGAACAAAACACTTGTTCTTGTTCTTGTATGCAGTGATAAAAGCAGGTCTACCTAGGTCAAATGTTCGATAAAATCTACTTTAGACGATTGTAGGCAGTTTCCCACCTCTGCAATGAATTAACAATACAAATCGTTAATTTCTCTGCGAACCGTACAGCCAATGTTGAATGAAGACGGAATTGTTTGAGCGAAAACAGAAATGGTTTAGAATTTCTTCTCCTTGATAGACTCCTCGTTGATCCAATGCAATAAACACCCTCCCCTCCGTATAGACCTTTCAGAGGCTCAGTGCATATGACATCTAGTGTCTCTTCAGTGACATCCGAAGCGCACCCCTCGAACAACGGAATCTCTTCTACAAGTGATCAGTTCGGTGACCGTTTTCGAGAAAGTTGTACCGAAAGCGATAACTGCCTGCAGAATATGGAATCCTGTCCCACAAGTCATGAGTTGAGCATCTCTATATTTGCTTGACAAAACTAAAATGGTCTTCTCTTGCAGAATACTGCACTCCAAGGACAGC
Source organism: Aurelia aurita complex sp. Pacific (assembly GCA_004194395.1). Taxonomy (NCBI): domain Eukaryota; kingdom Metazoa; phylum Cnidaria; class Scyphozoa; order Semaeostomeae; family Ulmaridae; genus Aurelia; species Aurelia aurita complex sp. Pacific. The sequence goes on along the minus strand of REGL01000528.1, from coordinate 81,584 downwards.
AGAAGGTCTTGCAGAGTGAAACGTCCTCTGACCTTGATTTCAATCACTGAACGAAGAAAGTTAATCGAAGATCATTTGATATCTAATCGAAGTGAGCACACCGTTCAATTGATTGCAATCACTGACCAATAAACGTGCATTGCATTTTGCGTCCTGCTGTTAATTTCACGGACTTCTTCAAAACACTAACGACCTTCTCTTGCAGAATAACAGACTCCAACAGCAAAGTATTTCATTTCATCCAACACGCAGGCAAGAAGATTATTTGTATCTCAAACACAACACAGCAAAGGGCAACACAATCCAAAAACAAACCTCCAACAACAACCCTGCATCTCGTTCTGTTTCCTTTACCCTGTAGCTATCTCGTTCTAATTCCTTTATGAATGAACAGTTACGTTCGGATTACTGGCATGAGCGAAATATTCTTAGCTTTACCGTGCAATCAACGTCTTTTTCTTACTCAACAGCGTAAGTATCTATCTGCAGGAGATAAAAACTTTGTCCACGTGATTGTTCTATTCTTATTTGAAGCTTAATTTTGTGAAAAGCACTCAAAAAGTTCTATAAGCAACTGAGCGATAAGCTTAAAGTTCAACGCGTTGAGATCAGCTCTCCCAATCAAACTTTCAATGGCTCGCAAGTCAACTGTTTTCTTCTTGCGTTTTCTTTGCAACCATGTCAAACATTGTCGTGTGTAGGAAAGTTGTTTACAGTAATAAACTGCGTATATTCTGAGTTGTGATCTATTGTGGCGAACCTAATTCTATTTCAGCCGCTGTATTTCGTGCTGTAAACTCTTTTCCTGACGTTTTTGATTATGTTTTATCTTCTTTCGAAGGCAAATGGTCGCAATTTATTAAAACCAAAATATTATCAAGCCTACAATCAACGTCAATGGGTTGCAGCCAATCGAAATGTGCATGACAAACCAATTACGCTCATAAGTCGATGAGGTACAATGAGGCTATATGTTGATAGTCGGTTAGATTCCGAAGAATCTTCGTTAATCGTTTTTCACCGACAATGTTACGCCACTCTGTTCTATAGCGAAATTTGTCGATCTTTTCAGTTCTTCAATGAGGTCATTTACCGAAAGTTGACACACGTACGAATGATGCTGTATAACGATAACCTTGATAAAATCTTCGCTTTTCGTAGCTCAAACCTCTCACCGAATTTGCTATCGCTTTAAATTCAATGCCAGTTACTTTCGGTAAACTTCGGCAACACAATCTTGGCCTTCTGTGATGTGATCACAACAATTTTGACAGACCAGCTCTCGTAGAAGAAATTGAACGATCGGATAAACAGTCAAATGATGAAATTCTTTTCTCGTCGCCAACAGCTATGCTTATCGATTTTCTCGGTAGTCGCGACGAAATCTTCGGTTTTCGTATCTGCTCTCAACTTTCGAGTCAAGTGATCTGTAAGCTCTGGTTTGAATAATGAATAACTTACTCCAAAAGACTTCATTAGGCTTACACTTTACGTCATAGGGGCTTAACTTCTAAGGTCGAAACCTCCACAAATTTTATCTGACACATCTGCTGCAGTTCGAATCATCAATAACCGAACAATGATTAATACTCGATAAGCTTGTAAAAACAAAAATGTTTTTGCTTTTGGGAGAAAGTTCTTTGGTTTGACGTGGAACACACAGCTACCGGATTACCTTGAATTAAAGATTAGCACTAGAAATGTCTGCCAGTTCCTTCTTGGATGCCAACAACAAAGTTTTATTTTTTCTTCATGGAATCTAACAAACAAAACGTCATACATAACATATAAATCTTCTCAATTGTCTGAGTTAGCCAATTAAGAAGATTACGAATTCTTCTTTCAAGAACAGTCATCGATGAAAGGTGCTTGTTTTCCGTTGATGATAGGGTTTTACGTCAGCCAAGAAAATCCATCAACATACGTACTCTTTAAAAACTCTGCAAATATTTCAAATCGGCAATATCCAGCTCCTTGTAAGCGAAATCTCTTCAGAGTATCTTCAGCGAGAGAGATTTGGTCTATGATTTCTGTATAAAAAGTAACGACTTTCGATCTTCAAATGTTGCAAGCTCCAACAGCCTAAATCCTTCGATTTTTATGCAAAAAATCAACGACTTCTCGACTTTCAAATAATGTACACCTACAAAAACAACTGTGAAATGTTTCTTATAACTTCACCACATAGCTTCGCTATCTCTTGAGCCAGATATAGTCAATTTCTTGCAGTTAACCGCAGTGAGCTGTCTTTTACTGATTCGTGCGAAGCAATATTTTCACAACAAATTGCTCTGAACCACTAACAACGCCGTGTGTTTTGAACTCTAAATTTCTAGATCGTGCAAGTTCTAATTTATTCACCTTTTAGAACAACAGCAGCGATACGAACAGTTGTAATCGTTTGTCCAATTTCACTTGTTAGCTTCTACTTTCTCTGGCAATCTGAGCTCTCAAACGTTTGCCGATGGTTCCTCATTCCATTCTAACGATGCTTGAAAGAAGAATATTTGACAGTGATACGAACACAGTGCTCCAAAGAGCCTCTGCCTTTGCGAATCACGTGGGAAATTTGGTCTTTTTCACAGAACATGAACATTAACATAAAACTGAACAAAATGTTGAAGGCTCTGTCAGGACACTGTTTATGTTTGCTTATCCATCTCTGGACTTGTGATAATCACGATTTTCAGTCATAAATCTTCTTCGTTGATTAAAAGTGCAAATGTTTGGCAAATATTTTCCTCTTGTTTCTAAACAGTGTAACAGTGACTTCAAATCATAAGCTATATGCCAATAAGTTCTTTCGAATTATTCACTTGAATCTGATCTCTGCGTTTGTGTCAATGAAATGAAGTCATAAGGCGAGATTGTCTTCGGATTACTGTTTGTACCGACCGATTCCTTGTATAAATGCTGCTTTCTCCACACTGTATCAAATGAAATCCAGTAGGACTTAACAATACTGTATTTGGCTTTGCAAATCAGTGCATATTCTTCCTTCGAGGAAATTAAATTTTCCGTTGGCGATATCCGAAATTCTGTCTCGACGCCTTATGAAGAAGTTTCCAATTAAAACCACGTCTTATCGCCTAAAGATCTGCTAGTGTCGAAAATTGAATATCCCTGCATGAAAAGGTTTCAGGAAATCAAAAAAATTTGATTTTGTAGCTGCAAAACAGTTGTTCCCACTCAGTCAACAGATATCAACAGACGCGAGAATTGTCTTTGAAGAAATCAATGACTTTTTAGTCATTCATAATAAACACACTACCATTCAGTACAGTGTGTCCTCTTTAAGCGCACAGCCAACATGAGAAATGAAGTGTACTTGTCCTTTATAAGAGTGGAGGATTTAATAAATAGTGTCAAGCAGAGTAACGTTTTTGACAATGGAAAGAGTGACAGCTGATGAGCGGTACGCCGCAAGGGTCAAACGGAATAATTCAGTGTTAATGCCATACCGTTAACGGTATATGGTTAAGCTCAGGCTTCTATTTGTTGAATATTGATTTTAATTATCACTAACGAGCATGTATCTAATCGCAGAAGTTACGTCGTATACTGTGGAGTGTAGTCATATGGTTCAACGTAGCTTTCTTCGTTGTCAGACACAGACATTGACACTGTTCAAAGGCAGTGGCGGCGCCATCGCCAGCAGTGCGCGCCTTTGATGGACTGTTAAAGTGAAAACCCGCAAAAAACAACAATTTTTTAATTACCTTAAAGGGCATATGTCATGAAGCTGATTGGTTCATGCAATACAATTCTCTCTATCGTTTATTACAAAGCACAGGATCGACGCTGAATTTTCATTGCAATGAAAATTCATGAAAAAGAAATAAAAAGTCACGAAACAATGGAATTCCACTCCAAACTTGTTTGTTGTATTAACCAATTGCTAATGTGACATATGTGCTATAATGCGAAAATTTTAAAGGAAAAATTTCTGAACTTGTGAAGGAAGACCTTTAAAATTGCTAGAAGCACAAAGCCAATCATTGATATGGTTTTTACCCTCTTATTTATTTAAACCCAAGGAGTTTCAGAGCCTTCACCACACCAGCTTTGCTAGGTGAAGCTCAAAAAGTGACTGTTCTTATATGCAGAATTTATTGTTCCAATATACAAGAAGAGGGTTGGATTGAGCGTCCAGACGTACAAATCCCCAGCTTCATGAAGTAAATCTTTCAGGAAAAAGAAATGCCTTACAGTCTAAGGTGTTCTGATAAACTACAACTACCGAAGGCAAAAACAAGTTGCCTTGGAATAGATACGGTCAGATTTATAAGGGAAAAAGTATGGCAGACACTAAAACCAGAACTGAAAATTCAGGCTCCCTTCAGATATTCAAAAGATTTATTAAAGCCCGTAAATTCCAAACCCACAACTGCAGATTATGTAAAACATTTTTGCCTGGTTTAAGTTTTTGATTGTAAATTATGTTTTCCTTGTAACTTTCTATGTATTTTTGTAAATAGTTGGCCTCAATTAGCAATTATAGCTATAATTTTTTTTAGCCAACTTTAAATGAAAGAATTAATAGAAAATAATAATAAAGCTGGAAAATATTTAAAAATTCATCATGATAGCTTCGCGTATTACTCTTCCTAATGATTTATAATCACTACCAATCACTACCAATCACCCATACCTAGCTACCTAATCACTATCTGATCACTGAATACCATTGCAATCACTATGTTTCTGTACCACTCCAAGCTTTCTTGTCACAAGTCAATCATGAGCCCTTCTGCTAGGGCTTAATATAGTCTTATTATACGATTCTCTTGTTTCCGATCCCCGAACTGATTTGTCGCTGGAACAGACGCAACAACAACGACAACAGCGACAACAACAGCAGCAACAACAACAACAACAACAACAGCAGCAAACGAAAGTCGGGGACATCTGTAATGAGTTCTTTCTTGAGTCTGACGCGTGTACATTCTAGCACTTCAAAGACCCTTCGAAAAACAGCAAAATATGGAACCATATTTCATCTTTGTTTACGTCACAGGAAATTTAGTGAGAAGCCTTATCGAAACACATCTACGCATCACAATGAATTTATCACAGTACAAAATCTGCCAACCGGTCCCCAGGCAAAGGTTACTGGCAGCATCCTCAAAACAAGAACCACAGACTCTTATCTGTACTTTGAACAAGGTGGGGGAATGTCACAAAACACATTTGTCTATGCACATGCCTTTATTATTACAGGGCTTGTACGTGTTCCTTTGAAAAGGGAGATCAAAAATGCCTGTCGAAGAAGTCCACTTCATGGGCCATTTTCAAAAGCGTCAAACTTTGAGTAAAATGCGTAATTATGAAGCCGTATGCATAGTCACAATCCGGCGTTAAGTCTCACGTCAGTCTTGAACAACCGGGCCCAGCAGAATGTGAACTTACGTTAACTCGGACATATATTAGGATACAGCCTCTAAATTCATTCGTTGCTACACTATTTATTTAGTTAAATAACCACTTAACTGTTCTTTGTTTTCAAGCAACAGCAACAATGAAAACTTTATAAATATGCAACCATGGGAATTGTTCTCGCACCTAGGGAATGCAATGTTAACACCTTTGATTTACTTTGAGAATGCATGTTTATATTCGGTGGTCTGTCATGTTGAAAGTTATGGATTAATATGAAACTGTAACATGCCTTCTTCTAGATAACATGCCACATATATTTGGCTTAAAGTAATCTAGGACACACCTGAAAACTACGTAAAATTATAGTGTTGCTTCTAATGAATTAAGCAATTGTTCCCAAGGGCAAATTCAATCACGCGAGGGAAATTTTTCGCAAGAAGTGCTGCCTACAGCATGGGTTTTAAGAACAGCAGTATCAATTAGACTCACAAAATAGTCCCAATTATCGCAACAACAACAACAACAACAACAATGTCAACAACAACAACAACATGTTTTTTGCTCAAACTGGGACTTATGGACCTTCACATTAAAAAGTGGGAAGAAAAGAAACAAAGGGGGCACCGATTTGTTTATTCATATCGAAACGAGGTAAGTCCGTAGCTGTGGTGAGCTAAGTGGCCTATAATTGCAAAAAATGTCTTCCCCTTAGGCATATTCTGATTAGCAAAGAAGGGCGACAAAGAACTGTCACCGATTGAGATTTTTATCTGGTTTTACACCCAGGGGGGACACTCCGCACATACACATACGGGGGGGTCAGTCCGAGCAATTTCCAGGAACCCCAAAAATATCAGTTTAGCTTCATTACAACCCAAAAATATCAGCTCATTTTATACCTTGCCATCTGTAAACGAACATAGAAGATCCTGAAACAATGCAAATTGAGGCAAGGATTGCCTCTAAAGAACCCAGAAATATCATTTTCACAATATTTGAAGCCCAAAAATATCAAAAACATAATTTCAATTTATTTGGACCCAAAAATATCACTTTTGGCAATATT
>REGL01000528.1:18615-32697 GCA_004194395.1 Aurelia aurita complex sp. Pacific | reverse complement strand
TTCTTGAAAAAATACGGACCACGGAACCATGGACTATGGAACTACAGAACCAGAAACCGGCGGAGGAGAGTAGTGCCTCATTCATCCGTAATGAACAAAAGAGCAACGAAATCTGTTCGCCAATGACAAACACGGTTTCCGCAAGAAGGAACGAAGCCGAAATACTGTAGGAAAATGCCTGCGAATAACAATAACTGAAGTGCTTTGCATAAGTAATTTGCGCTTTCGCAAATCTCACATAACATCTAATGTGAGACGGAGTTTAGGTTCATTACTTGGCGAATCAATTAATTCATTCTGTGTATCTCATAAGTTTGGGGCTTAATCATTGCACAAAAGTCGTCGTCGGTTCATGTTTAATTTCATGTCTAGTATATGCCTGCGGCTGAGATCCACTGCTGAGATCGCGCAATTCTCAAAACTAGCCAAACGTGAAGTACAAACTCCTTAATGAAGCTTCGAATAAATCAGTTTTCTCAATTCTGCGAGATGGGTTAGCAACTGACAATTACAATACGCGGAAAAACAACAAATTAGTCTAATTCTCCTTAATGTCAAACACAAGCACAAATTAGAAATTTTACATCAAGACAAAATTCAAAACACTAGGATCAAACTACAAAATTTTCCAAAAAAACTGGAAAGCTGTAAGAAAGTTATTATTTTATTATTATTATCTATTCATTAAAGTAGGCATATAAATAAGTAGCTATAGAATAAAAGCTACTTAAAAAAGACAAATATTTTCCAATTTTCATCAGTTATACAGTAATCAGAAAAAATATAACACCTTTATAATAAGTGACAACATGGGTTATACGTATTTTTTTTATAAGAAACTAAGGTCCGGGGCTGGTAGGCAGTTTCTTAAATTTTTGGGGCATTTTGCTGCCAACAGTTTCTTACTTGTTTCTCATATTTTTAATGCCGGAAGTGTAGAGTTAATTTAGCTTTGTCAAGAGGGCTCCCAACTCAAAATAATGCCCAAACAGTTGCTATAACTGTACAGTGTCAAAATATTTTAGAGTGTGGTGGGAAAATTAAAACTGCAAATTACGAAAGTTTCTTAGCTTTTTAAATTCAGGTAGAGTTTTGTTTCTTAATTTTCGAAAAATTGAGCCTAACCTTTCTTATAAGCGGTTTCTTATAAAAAAATACGTGTGCATCTCTGAACAGAGCAGAGTGGATAGCTTTGGAAAACTATTCATTGAAATCATGAATTCAATATTAAATGTAGGAAAAAAGAACAGCGCTACCCACAATTCAAAAATTCTAGTGTGTGTAATAGATCAAGGGACAAAGGTTCGTAAAGGAATGCACTCTACACCGGGTGAGAAAAACAATCCAGTGTTTCCTGGTCCTGTTCAACTGGCAGTTCGGAATAAGTTCGGGGAATATTAAGACAGGTACCATTGAAAGAAGGTGAAGGCCACAAAAAGATGGCGTAAAAGGATGTTTCAGCCCACTGGGCTATGAGTAGGACAAAGCAACAATTACGTGTTACATTCAGCAGTAGGCAAGCTAAAGGTGGCGATTTTCGATGACTTTTGATGGTGATTTTTAAGCGTGTGTACAAGCTTCGAGACATCAAGCTTGATTTTGCCATCAATTATGATGACTCAATTAACCTGATTTCAAGGAACAGCTTTCAAGCATGTATCATACAGTAAAAACCCGCACATAAGAACCTAAGATTTTGAACTCGGCCTGTTTAGGTTTTTGTGCTATGAGGCACATCCAGTAATCAGGGTGTAGGTTCTTAACATAGGAAAATGTGTGAATCTAATCTTAGCCAAATCTATTTACGTTCTTGGCCTATCCACTTCAACTCAAGCTTACCCAGTAACCCCTGCAGGCCCTCCCTATCACAGTTCTGTAAGGAATGTTTTGGAGTTCACGAAAGAGGTTGATTGGTAAACAGATTGCATTTATTTCCCAATGGATGAATGAAACGCTTTATTAAGAACCTAGTTAAGATATCAGCCTGAAATGGTTCTTATTTATTGGGTACAAAATATATTATTTCAGGCTGTAGGTTCTTAATAGATGAAGGTTCTTATGTGCGGGTTTTTACTGTACGCCTAAAGCTGAATTCATAATTAAATGCAATGTGTCTATAAAAGTACAGCCGCGTATACACTCTTGTCNTTACGTTCTTGGCCTATCCACTTCAACTCAAGCTTACCCAGTAACCCCTGCAGGCCCTCCCTATCACAGTTCTGTAAGGAATGTTTTGGAGTTCACGAAAGAGGTTGATTGGTAAACAGATTGCATTTATTTCCCAATGGATGAATGAAACGCTTTATTAAGAACCTAGTTAAGATATCAGCCTGAAATGGTTCTTATTTATTGGGTACAAAATATATTATTTCAGGCTGTAGGTTCTTAATAGATGAAGGTTCTTATGTGCGGGTTTTTACTGTACGCCTAAAGCTGAATTCATAATTAAATGCAATGTGTCTATAAAAGTACAGCCGCGTATACACTCTTGTCAACATATGCTGACACGATGCTGACGAAAAGTCCATAGTGATCGGCAGAATTTAACTGAACACATGCAAACTAAAATTTCAGCTCCGAAAGCTTAATCGTAAGTAAGTCATCAGTTTACTTAGATCGTTCCTTGCAACATAGTAAGGTCCTTTATCAAAGTGATCACATGAAATATTACGTAAAATTGTCATGCCCCCTCCAAAGCCACTGTACTTACAGGGACACATTACATTTAAAGGGGCTGGATAAGAAACTGTCGGGGAAATTTTTGATTTGGCTGTTTTCTGATGAGCTAATTTATCGTGGCTATTCAATGAAAATTCAAAATAAATGTATCATCTTGGAGATTCGCCTTTGCACTTCCTTCTGATACAAATTAGATCTCCATATGTTTTGGGATTGCTGTGATATAAATGGATTTCCAACAAGTTTTTTGTTGGTCTTTCACCAAAAGATCAGCCTGTATCTAGAAAAGGATCTTTCCTTTTGAATTTAGCTAATTACAAAGGAATTTCTACTTTCAAAATGCGATATTTGATGCACAATCCGAGGATTTGTTTACGTATTTCTTATCCAGCCCCTTTAAAAAGGAAAGTATCAACACAAAATGCACAAGCAATAACCCAATTTGAAAGCTTGCACTGTAACTATATGTTTGTACCTATACATTAGGCAATCGAGGTTTGCACAGCTTGGTTACCAGAGGGGTTACCAGAGGGGTTACCAGAGGGGCCATCAGCAACGCTTACAGCTGAGCCATTACCAGATGAGTTGCCAGAACGATGCGAGCTTCCGGAGGAAGCAGTGCTTCTTCGTCTCCACCGTCTTCGGATTTCTTCCAGTGTTTCCTGGTCCGGTTCAACTGGCAGTTCGGAATCCTTGAATGACCAGTTTCTGATGAATCTGCCCGGCCTAAATGGTGTACGTGCCATCAAGTGGATCCATGTTTCCCCACGATGTAGAACCATTGCAAAAATTTGGGCGACCAAGATCTGGTGGGATAGCAAAATAAACGCAGCTGAAGCATGGTTTCATGTGTCATGCATTGTCGTACCGCATCACATAAATTCGCCCTAGCGCAGCACACTAGCACAGCTCTTGAATCACGCTAGGACATAGCTACGGTGATTACCTAAGTACATTGTATCCCTGCGGCAAATCTTGCTAAACAGGGATTCATAATGACAAATAAAGGCTCTCCCAAAGGAGAGACCAACAGAAACTTTGGCATAGCCTGAAGTATATTGCTATTTGTTAAAGTCAAAGGGTAGCCATGCCTTTCATGCTCCCTATGGTATCCTCTTTGTTAATATGTTTTTGCTACATGTGCATTATTAGATTGTGTACATAAAAAGGGTACTCACCAACGCGTAGACGAACAAGAAACCAACACTGAGGAAATCAGAGCCAAAGATGGTCAAAACAGCGCCTTGGTTCATAACAGTGAGCATAAATGTCAACCATAACACATTGCCGACGACAAGTACTCCAAGTGACGTGTCACGAAGTTCTGATAGCTTTTCTTTTAGCTCCTGACTTTGACTGAATGCAGCTTGCTCAGGTAATAAACAAAGTTCTCTCAAACCGCTCCAAAATTTGTGCTCTTCACCTTCATCCATATTCTCTGTTTCTAAACTCTTGCATGGTATCTTGTCTATTGCCTTTCTCGTATTTCGAATCATTGTTTGTGCTATAATGAATAGTGAATAATAGGGATAAGAAATAGTGGTAATAACTACAATATAGTACAATACACTTTTATTTCACAAAAAGGTCCTGCGTTCAGTAAAACACCATCAACCGCTTAGGGCGTATTCTTTTGGGCATCTGAAGTCTGCGAAGTCTTCTGAAAACGGTAGACTTCGTAGAAAAAACGCCAGTTACCAAAAGAATGCGCATTCTGAGAACGGTAGAGTTGGCAGACTTCGCAGAGAAAAATGCCAAAAGAATACACATTCTGAAAATTGTAGAGTTGGTAGACTTCGCAGAGAAAAATCCCAAAAGAATGAGTGTTGTGTTCGGCCGAGCGAATTGAAGCCATTGCAATGCATTTTACTCTTGTTTTGCAAATCCCAAGAGAAAAGAATTTTTCTATACTTCATTGTATTTTCGAACGTTCTTCTGTTTTTGGATCTCCATTGTTGAATGTAATCGTTAACAGAATGATCATTGTCTGTTTATTTCGTCTTTTGTTTCTTCGTTGCTTTTTGTTTGTTTGTTTGTTTGTTTGTTTGTTACTTTCCTTGCGCTTGCTAGTGTGGCAATGCAGTTGAATATATTGTAAGTGCCATGTATAGAGGGAACTAGATGACCTTGCGTCTTTTCTCTCTCTATGAATTGCGCCATATGAAGTATTCGTTGCCTGGCTTTAGGGTTTTCTATAGTACAAAAATAGGAAGGGAAGGTTGAAACATCAAGGGAATAAACATGAGCATACCTGCAGTTGGGTATTGCAATTTTTTGACAGCATTAAATATTCTGCTAAGATGTCCTTCTTTTGTTATTTCGAAATTGGCCTTCAAAGTTTCCTTGTCCATGAATTTTAAATCTGCAAGATCCCTCGGTTCTGTGTAGGAATTCTCTTTAAATTTGCTCCAATAATCTTCTAGTCCAAGCCTGGTCAACCATTCCTCGACATCTTCCTGTTGTGAAAGATTAGATTAGCTTTACGGCTTGTGTCGCAAGTATTTAACGCTTACATCAAGGTCTGTTTACATGAAGATGAAGGACCCGAAGGCGACCCCGGCTGAGCATTTCAATGAGACAGCAAGCTGAGATCCCAGCAAAAAACGATTGCTCCATACAAACGGGCCCTGAGTGCAGATGAACAAGTCGTCCGGAAATTGTTTACGATAGGGATGGGAGCTTCATGGTTAACATTCTTACGGTATATTCCAACCTGCCCCGGTTGTAAGAGCTGCAAGTGAAACCTAAGGTATGTCGTTGTAAAGTCTCATTTGTATGCGCGCTGGAACCAAAGTGTTCCCAAAAATTGGTGAGTAAATGCCATCATTAAAAATCATAGCACACAAGTTATTGGAGGAGGTAAGGATAGCAAACAGGAAGGAAGAAGTCATATTCAAGACAAAATGCACAAACATGTTGGCGAGAGCAGAGATGGATTTTGAGAACTGTTTGAATTCTGAGCTCAGAAAATTTTTCAAGATGAAAATATAGTCGAAAATAGACTTCGTACAATATTGTTCTAATAATCAATGGCGCTACCAAAATGATTATCTAAACATAAAGAAACCCGTTATCTCTAAAATCTATATTGTTTCCAGCACGTGTCCATTGTGTTCTGCACAAATTTTGGTGGATGAAGTGAATCCACAACAAAGTTATTTCTACAAATCCACAGATAGACTAGCTCTGTAATCTAACAACGCATGAATGTTTCGTCTATTTAACTACGAAATTCGACATCTTCAAAATAACACCTTCATTTTGAGAAAAGGAAATCTGTGTGATATGGCCTCATAAAAAAACTGCAAAATCACCGTTTCGAAAGGAGTTTGTTTACTTTTGGACTTGCCCAAGTCTCTCCCGTATTTATAACGAAACAAATTGCCAAGAAAAATTGCCCCACTGCCGCTGCGTATGAGAGTAGGAACGCCTTATTTTGGTTTTGGTTTTTATTTTCGCGGAAGAGACTTGGGGCAAGTCCAGTTTACTTTGCGTGCCCCAGCCCTTTGATATAGTAAAGAAGGAGAAAAGAGAGAAATAAATGCAAGAATTCTTACAGGAACTTCTTGTTCAATATCTTCAGGAGGCAGACTGTCAACCAGCATCATGATTCTCTTTCTGTGACCACGATTTCGTATTCCCATTCGAATCAAATCCTGAAAATAATAAAATGAAAGTAAGATGAAGATATTATGACTTTCTTGAACAGTTTCATTTGAAAACATTAGACAAGAAGGACTCTAAAATGCTTAGAAATAACTCACGTGCATTTTGTGATGCTTGACTTGAACAATTTGTGGTTTTTCAAATCTTGAGATAACAGGTTCGCTCAAGTATAACTGTGTACTAGAGATTCATGAAGTGTGCAGTGTGTAGACACTGTGAAAAATCTACTAAATAACGTTTTGAATATCTAAATTTCCTAGCTGCAGAAAGAGACATCGCGAAGGGTTTTGAAAACAATAAAGGTCATAAATTCGTACTATTGTGGCTTTTACGCCATCTGATCATAACTTGTCAAGATTTTTTACAGCAAGACAACTTTAATAAATTTTGGCATTGATAAGCAATGAATTTACCTTTTCTTTCAAACCATATATAAAGCTGACATTATCGTAACCATTTTCTTTAAATATTTTGGCATAATCCTGTAAAAGAACGAGATATTACTTGAAAAAATGCATTGCAAAAAATGGTCGTAAAGTTGCGAGACATACACGGGCCCTACATAAAGTGCCTGGGCGTGCTAAGATGAAGTCCTGTGTCATATTGTATGAGAATATGTTCTTGTGATTTGATGGGAACTGTTTTGTCTACCTCCGTGAATCTGGAAATGAATTACTTTCAGTTTTCGAAAACACTGAAAACGATCAAAAATATCGATCAAGTTTTCTAAAGAATCGACATGAATGGACAAAGAGAGAACTTGTTCGTGGTGATTTGCGATTTAAAAATCGACCAATTGTAATCTGCTGTACGAGAGTTCGTACTGAACCCCCAAATCCCCCTGAAAATGTTTTGTCTTTGTTCACTCATGTTGGATCTTTTAACATTTGATCGACGTTTTTTGATCGTTTTCAATGTTTTCGAAAACGAACATTTTAAGAAATTCGCTTCTGGCTCTAAAAACTGAAAAATTTGCAAAAAGTCCTACAATCGGTCCAGTGTACGATTTATTGTGGCCAGCTAAACGTGCATAGTTTATTTTGGCGCACCCGGTATATATAGGGTGTCCCAAAACAGGTGGCCCGTGTTTGTCTGGCTGCTGTGAACAAGCTGTAGCTTCAATTGTCTCGTATTTTACATAGTTGGACATGTCAGGTTTTACTTAGAGTTTGAGACTTTGTTTGAGTCCATCTGACAAGTGGTTGCTGATTTATGATGGGAGAGAAAAGGCGAAGTGGGGGGTTGCTTCAAAANTTTTGTCTACCTCCGTGAATCTGGAAATGAATTACTTTCAGTTTTCGAAAACACTGAAAACGATCAAAAATATCGATCAAGTTTTCTAAAGAATCGACATGAATGGACAAAGAGAGAACTTGTTCGTGGTGATTTGCGATTTAAAAATCGACCAATTGTAATCTGCTGTACGAGAGTTCGTACTGAACCCCCAAATCCCCCTGAAAATGTTTTGTCTTTGTTCACTCATGTTGGATCTTTTAACATTTGATCGACGTTTTTTGATCGTTTTCAATGTTTTCGAAAACGAACATTTTAAGAAACTCGCTTCTGGCTCTAAAAACTGAAAAATTTGCAAAAAGTCCTACAATCGGTCCAGTGTACGATTTATTGTGGCTAGCTAAACGTGCATAGTTTATTTTGGCACACCCGGTATATATAGGGTGTCCCAACAAAGGTGGCCCGTGTTTGTCTGGCTGCTGTGAACAAGCTGTAGCTTCAATTGTCTCGTATTTTACATAGTTGGACATGTCAGGTTTTACTTAGAGTTTGAGACTTTGTTTGAGTCCATCTGACAAGTGGTTGCTGATTTATGATGGGAGAGAAAAGGCGAGGTAGGTGGTTGCTTCAAAAACGGCACTGCTGTCGTTCTCCAGCGATGTCAACATCGAATAATGTTTGAGAAAAACGGTTGAAGCGTCGTATTCAGATTGTATCACAGTGTTGTGTTAAACAACACCATTAACACTTTTAAATATGCAGAAAAGATCTAAATAGAACGGTAGAGCCCTTTCTTTGAAAATTGATTCAATCTCAATTTTGACATTGGTACGAGTGTGAAATTACTCCAGCCTCTCTTTTATCAATCAGGGTCCCAGTCATTGCAATCAATCCAAAATAGACTTTTTAGCTGTTCTAAAAAGAATGAGAATCGAACGATATTTTGCTACATTTTGTAGAATGTTCAAATGTGCAAAACAGTGACAGAAGCTCTGATCGATCGAACCTCGCGTATAAAAATGTATAAAAATAAGCTCGATCCAGGCCCGGAGGGGTACTCCCAAACTTGACCTGACGGGATGTGCCGCTCAACAGGGTGTCCTTTTGCGTTGAAAATTATGCGACAGGGTATTATAATAAGTAAAAAAATTATGCAACAGGGTATCACAAGCAAAAATCGCGTTCTACACTGTATTTGAGAGGCAACATTTTCATGCGACAGGGTATACTTTTGGCCTATATTTTATGCGACAGGGTGCAGGGTGTGGAGAGGTTTTCCGCACACCCCCGTCACTTCCCTAATCAAGTACACCCCCCGGGGATCCAGGCTCTTTTGTAGAATAGCTAAAAGGTCTATTAAACGTTATGCGAATGCTTCAACCATCTCAACGTCTTTGGAAAACCAGGTACCCATTGGGAAACCCTTGGCAGCATTGAAGCACACAGTGTAGTTACAAACAGCTATTGTGCATTGCTATTGGTGAGGCAATGATTAGATTGTGTCCTTTCAATACGAGCATCGTTAGTAAACATACGTGATATGATCTTGGGAGAAATTCCTCAACCGATACTGCTGAATGTAAACGAGGCATTCTAACTGCAAATTTCACTTTAGTTTGGCCTGGAAATTTGAATCCATCAGCTTCATCTGCAGGAAAATCAAAAGTATAAATCTTCTAACATTTTAGATTGGATATCAATCATAAATTTTTGTATACATGAAAACTAAAAGCCAATAGTTACAAAGAATGATAAAATAGCCCAAGGGCAATCTAACAAACAAGGGCAGATTCTGTAATACAGTAGCAAAGTTGCGTTTGATTGACACCTCAATTCAAAGCGATTAGCGACTGCAAACAAAGGAAATTCTCTCAACCAGTAATTCACAACAAACAACGCCGCAAAAGTTGCCCCGAAACTAGTAGGACAAACTCTCGCCTTGTGCAAGCGAAAGGTATTTTTTAAGAGAAGTGATGTGCTTATAACGCAAGAAGAAGGATAAATCTAAAGTTCTGTCTTGCGGATTTTGTATATTTGATTCAGGAGCTGTGTTGTAATCGTTTCCTTTAAGCCCTAGATATGCAAGAATTACAATGCCTTCTGCTGGGCTTCTGAATCAAATAAACAAAATCCGCCAGACAGAACTTTGGATTTACCCTTCTTCTTTCGTTATAAGCGCATAACTTCTCTTAAAAACTACCTTTCGCTTGCACAAGGCGAGAGTTTGTCCTACGAGTTTCGGGGAAACTTTTGCGGCTTATGTTTGTTTTGAATTACTGGTTGAGAGAATTTCCTTTGTCTGCAATCGCTAATCGCTTTGAATTGGGATGTTAATCAAATACAACTGTTGCTATTGTATTACAAAATCTGCCCTTGTTAATCTAACAGAAAAAATAGTGTCGAAAATCGAGATTCCCTTTCCGAATTGATTTGTCGTTTTAAACCGGTTTTTACTGGTCGTCTGATCATAATGAAATTCGTACAAAAAACTTCTAATCAAATATTTAGCAACTATCACACAAACACGAAAATGTTCCCCTGCACAATTTTGATTTTTTTCTTACTCTTCCGACAATGACAGTATGTGGATGTAATATATTTTTATCAATTCGTCTGCAAGCTCACCAACTTTTAGTAAGAGACCACAGGGAGCAAAAGGAATACATAGAAACTCTCTAAAGTAACTAAGGCCCTATGCATTTTGAATTGTATAGAGGCCCCAGTCAAGGAGCGAAACTACCTCAAAGTATGTCGTGTTTGTAGCTAGCAACCGAAATATGTATAGTTATTTACTGTTATAGTTTGTTTAGATATTCGATTTAGATTAGTTTCTATTAGAAGCTAGAATGAAATTGAATTAAAATAAGATGACAAACAAAAACGAACAAACAAAAGTCGAAGTGATAAGTCTGTAGAGACCACATACAACTCAGTCTGTAGCAAGTCTGTAGACGCTACGCTATACTTCTCTCAAAGAAACCGAGACTTCATTGGGAAGGGGGGGGGGGGGGGGGACAGATGTTTATGCTTAGATCCTTTTGAAATNGGTGGGACAGATGTCTATGCGTAGATCCTTTTGAAATATCAGGAGGAAAGCGCAGCTTTATTGCAAATCGGAGGGCAAGAACGACGATGAAAAAGGTCATGTTCATATCAATTGATATTTCTATTCAGCGACAAATCCGTTATTGATATTAAAGATACAAATCCATTTGATAATAATTACAGTCCAGTTCGACAATCCATGCGTGTCATCCTGTATGATATCTAGATCATTATTAAATGTTTAATTAAACCGAACGTTTCGGATCGATTCCAAGATCCATCATCAGCGTGTAAAAGTGGGCGTGAATCGCCATTAAATAAGACAGTAACAAAGGATACCAAAAAAGGGCAAAAACGTGAAAGGAGAAAGGATTTTGAAATAGCTGCTTACCCATACTCATTTGCTAAGTAACAAAGGATACCAAAAAAGGGCAAAAACGTGAAAGGAGAAAGGATTTTGAAATAGCTGCTTACCCATACTCATTTGCTTTCTTACTCTTGGTGCTTGTCCTGGTTTCTTCATTGCAGATTTAATGGGTTGAGGTAGAAGCACAGTTGACATAGGTTTCGGGGATGAACTTCTCTTCCTTGCTCCTCCAGCAGGTTCAGAGAATTTGTCCTCGTCATGATCTTGGATTGGAAACTCCCTTCTAATTTCATCGTCTAAATCATCGTCACCATTTACGGAATCTTCTCCATCGGTAAACTCCGTATCCTGAAAAACAGAAATCATAAAATCAGTTCGCAATATCTCGTGCATCGGAAATTTAGTTTTATTTCTATTATCAATTCATTTTCAGATGTCTTACAAACGAAATTAGATGAAAACATAAAAGGAGTAAAGAATGACACATTTATTATAATATTCAGAATTATGTGCACCTTACATTCTGGACACAAATAGTGCCTAGTGTCTGCCGATTACTACCACGAAAGATACCTCCTGCAATAAAACTTACCGATTCATTGAGAGATTCACTATTTTCATCACCTTCATTGTCTTCAATAACAATAGGCTTTTGTTCCTCATGTTCTTCTTCATATTTGAGTCTCTTGGATGGGGGTAAACAACACCAGCAGAAATGTTTGAAATACTCCTTAAATGAATCAAACAAGCTTCCACTGTCACTTGACGCAACTTTCGCCTCTCTTGTACCTGTAAAGTAAGTCATAATTGTAAATCAAAGGAATTTGACAGAATAATATAGCGATTAACATTTTGTTAAGAAAACAACTATTTTATGACATTTGAAAAAATGAGATATCTTTTCAGAAGCTATTTTAGCTATGGTTTTGTTTCAGCCTACTTTGTAAATAAATAAATGATGATGATGATGATGATGATGATGATGATGATGATGATGATGATGATGATGATGATCATCATCATCATCATATTTGCAATAAACAACGTATTTCGAACACATACTAATGGGAACATAGATAGCTTCAAGAAACAAAGCTTTGCTAAGCTTTCAAACATTTGGACGAGTGTCTGTTGTTTGAAATCAAATGCGATGGTATAAAAACGTTCATTTGAAGATTGAAAAGATAATACAGCCACGGGATTGCTAGGCCAAAGTAATTATCATACGGCATTGAAGTCATTTTGAGACTGCAAAGGATCATGGGCAGCAGGTCTTTAACCGGCTGAGTCACAGAAAGGAACAACTTGAACGTTGCTTTTTGTTGCAGTTATTATCAACGAACGTTGCTTTTTGTTGCAGCTATTATCAACGAACGTTGCTTTTTGTTGCAGCTATTATTAACTTATATCTTCCTTTTTGTTCTTCCTTTATAGGAGTTAACAGCTTTCTTTACACAGATTACAGTGTCTAATGTTGCGTTTGTGGGTCTATTACGATGAGTCCGTTATCGAAGGCTATTTTCAAAGTAAGAATAATTCCCTGAATATCAAAGCAGTACTATCCATAGTAAAAATTTCACAAGTACCACCCCGCCCCCTTTACACTGCCACCCCACCACAAGTGCCACCCCTTCCAGTGGGAAGAATATCTAAATGAAAACTATGATGATTACGATACGATGATTACGATACGATGANTTGATGCTGAGTAAATATATCAAAACATTGTTTGAAAGTTGATATAAAGAACGTACTTGCAGTAGTGTCGCTCCTAAGTGTTTAATCTTGATCTCGAAATTGTTTAGCTGTCATTAAATCTTCATTGGCATCCTTTTCTTGTTTGTGAATCTTTGGAAACCAATCGGTAAAGGCGCAAATCAGGAAAATGTTAAAAGTAGCCCTCGTGGTTTCATGCATACGAGGCTCAAACTTTATGCAGGCTCCTTGGTCAGCGGTTAATCCGAATGAGAGCTATGCTGCAGCTATTATTAACTTATATCTTCCTTTTTGTTCTTCCTTTATAGGAGTTAACAGCTTTCTTTACACAGATTACAGTGTCTAATGTTGCGTTTGTGGGTCTATTACGATGAGTCCGTTATCGAAGGCTATTTTCAAAGTAAGAATAATTCCCTGAATATCAAAGCAGTACTATCCATAGTAAAAATTTCACAAGTACCACCCCGCCCCCTTTACACTGCCACCCCACCACAAGTGCCACCCCTTCCAGTGGGAAGAATATCTAAATGAAAACTATGATGATTACGATACGATGATTACGATACGATGATTACGATAAGATGATTACGATGATGTTGATTACAATGATGATGATGATTAAGGCCTCGTTTACACGATACCGTTTTCGTTTCATACCGGATAGGTTTTACAGCGGATTGGCCTTCTGTTTACACGAGACCGTTTCCATTTCATATCGGATTGGCCTTCTGTTTACATGAGAACGCACCAATCCGATATGCTTCATATCGTTTTCGCATTTTCAAATGAAAACGCTCTGAAAGTGGCATGAAATGAATCCGATATCGTGTAGACGCTTGAATCCGGGATCAACTGAAAACGGAACCTCTTTATCAATTTTATGAGCCACCTATTTATCTGGTGCACTGCGCAGTGGATGGCAGAACCAGGGTAAAACAATGGTGAATCCTCCGTGGCACAAGACAAAGGTTTTCCGTGCAAAAACAGAACCCCAATCCGATATGAAATGAAAACGGTGTACAGTAAAAACCCGCATATAAGATTTTGAAATCACCCTGTTTAGGTTCTTATGTATATGATACCATTCTTGAAAATAGGATGCAAGGTTCTTAAATAGGTCCTTATCAAAAGAATTAATTACAGATCTTCGGAAATTTAGGCTAAATACAAAAAACAAGGTTTTCGCGTACTCACTATCATGACACAATTTTATAAAGAACAACCTGGACCTAGCCTTATCTGTATCAAATCCATTCGTACAAGGAATTTTTTTACATATGCTTCGCATTTACTTAAGTATTTGGAAAAATTTCTTGAAACATTTTATCACATATTACCAACCAGTAGTTTACATTCAACTTTTTTAAAGATAAGAA
>REGL01000528.1:6321-18464 GCA_004194395.1 Aurelia aurita complex sp. Pacific | reverse complement strand
ATACCGGATAGGTTTTACAGCGGATTGGCCTTCTGTTTACACGAGACCGTTTCCATTTCATATCGGATTGGCCTTCTGTTTACATGAGAACGCACCAATCCGATATGCTTCATATCGTTTTCGCATTTTCAAATGAAAACGCTCTGAAAGTGGCATGAAATGAATCCGATATCGTGTAGACGCTTGAATCCGGGATCAACTGAAAACGGAACCTCTTTATCAATTTTATGAGCCACCTATTTATCTGGTGCACTGCGCAGTGGATGGCAGAACCAGGGTAAAACAATGGTGAATCCTCCGTGGCACAAGACAAAGGTTTTCCGTGCAAAAACAGAACCCCAATCCGATATGAAATGAAAACGGTGTACAGTAAAAACCCGCATATAAGAACCTTACATTTTGAAATCACCCTGTTTAGGTTCTTATGTATATGATACTATTCTTGAAAATAGGATGCAAGGTTCTTAAATAGGTCCTTATCAAAAGAATTAATTACAGATCTTCGGAAATTTAGGCTAAATACAATAAAACAAGGTTTTCGCGTACTCACTATCATGACAAGGAATTTTTTACATATGCTTCGCATTTACTTAAGTATTTGGCAAAATTTCTTGAAACATTTTATCACATATTACCAACCAGTAGTTTACATTCAACTTTTTTAAAGATAAGAAACTTCCTTGAATTTCAGGATGAATAGGTTCTTCTGTAATGGAGTGAAATTAGAACATTTTAGGCCTTAGGCTCTTATAAGTGGGTGGTTCTTATATGCAGGTTTTTACTGTAGTGCAAACAGAAGCCCAATCCGACATGAAATGAAAACGATACTGTGAAGATTACTTACCCCATGATCGATCCGTCAGATTTGCAACCGAGTAAATAGTGAGGAGAAGATAGCCAGAGGGGAGACACAACAAATACCACATGCCATGTATCAACGCCATGAATTCGAAGCCATGCAGCAATGCAGTGAAAATAAAAAAGGCAATCATTGCAAAAAGGTACCAAGTTGTTGGTGCAAACCACAGCTCTTCCTTCCAGATAACTTCTTTCAAATGCTTTTTAACTGTTTGATTTCCAACTTTATATGACCACGATTTGCTATTATTATGCTTGTAGTCATAATACTTTATGTATCCACCAACGTCTGTGACGGTCTACAATGAGAATGAAACAATTGATTCGATAGATAAAAAAATATTCCAGCAAGCCTTTGAAAATCATCAAAATTTGAAAATTAATTAGGATTACGTTTTTATTCCAAGGTTTTTAACAAAAGTTAAAATAAAGTCTAGGTATCAGCGGCTTTCAACTGGCGAAATCCTGAAGTTTTCAAATATATGCCAATTTTTCGAGAATGTTTACCCGACCTTATACCAATTTTTCAAAAAAATGCCTTTTATTTTCTCTTCATACCTAAATCACAAAAATGGGTGCCTTTCTTCATACCCAAATCGAGAAAACGATACCCTTCCCAATTGCAAGTGCCCCGGTTATAAATATCACCCCTCCACAGGCCTTACAAGCTATGTTGTGTTTTTATTCTGAACAGGCGAGAGTTGCACAAGGCGAGAGTTTGCCCCACTAGTTTCGGGGAAACTTTTGCGGCTTTGTTTGTTTTTTGCGGCCCTCTATCATAATCAAGAATAAAACATTTTGGGTTTAGGTGCATTTAACTGATCACATGCAAAACTAGAATTTAAATTTAACAACAAGGCTGCCTGCTGTGAGATTTAAGGTTCAGCTCTGGAAGCGCAACCGCAAGTAAGTCATCAGTCAGCTTATATTAGAGCTGGCTATCTCCTTACTTCCATGGTAAAGTGAGCACATAAAATATCACGTGAAAATAGCAAAGTCACTGTACTTACATATACGAACTCAAGATATAAGAAGGAAAAGTGAAGGAGATTATTCTCACCTTTAGAATGATTCCAACGATAGCAATAGACATAATGACAGCAAACACAAAAGTGAGGAATTTGGCCACCTTCAGCTGCGTGTCTTGTTTTGTTTTCAAACAAATAACAATGAAGAAAATGACGATCAGGAATAATGTGATGAAGACACCACCACTATTCAACGACGGGTATGAGTATGTTAGGCCACCACCGACAATTAACATCACCGTTGCAGGTCTAAAAGTAAAGGAAACATCAAACAAATAACAATGAAGAAAATGACGATCAGGAATAATGTGATGAAGACACCACCACTATTCAACGACGGGTATGAGTATGTTAGGCCACCACCGACAATTAACATCACTGTTGCAGGTCTAAAAGGAAAGGAAACATCAAACAAATAACAGTGAAGAAAATGACGATCAGGAATAATGAGATGAAGACACCACCACTATTCAACGACGGGTATGAGTATGTTAGGCCACCACCGACAATTAATATCACTGTTGCAGGTCTAAAAGTAAAGGAAACATCAAACAAATAACAGTGAAGAAAATGACGATCAGGAATAATGTGATGAAGACACCACCACTATTCAACGACGGGTATGAGTATGTTAGGCCACCACCGACAATTAATATCACTGTTGCAGGTCTAAAAGTAAAGGAAACATCAAACAAATAACAGTGAAGAAAATGACGATCAGGAATAATGTGATGAAGACACCACCACTATTCAACGACGGGTATGAGTATGTTAGGCCACCACCGACAATTAATATCACTGTTGCAGGTCTAAAAGTAAAGGAAACATCAAACAAATAACAGTGAAGAAAATGACGATCAGGAATAATGTGATGAAGACACCACCACTATTCAACGACGGGTATGAGTATGTTAGGCCACCACCGACAATTAATATCACTGTTGCAGGTCTAAAAGTAAAGGAAACATCAAACAAATAACAGTGAAGAAAATGACGATCAGGAATAATGTGATGAAGACACCACCACTATTCAACGACGGGTATGAGTATGTTAGGCCACCACCGACAATTAATATCACTGTTGCAGGTCTAAAAGTAAAGGAAACATCAAACAAATAACAGTGAAGAAAATGACGATCAGGAATAATGTGATGAAGACACCACCACTATTCAACGACGGGTATGAGTATGTTAGGCCACCACCGACAATTAATATCACTGTTGCAGGTCTAAAAGTAAAGGAAACATCAAACAAATAACAGTGAAGAAAATGACGATCAGGAATAATGTGATGAAGACACCACCACTATTCAACGACGGGTATGAGTATGTTAGGCCACCACCGACAATTAATATCACTGTTGCAGGTCTAAAAGTAAAGGAAACATCAAACAAATAACAGTGAAGAAAATGACGATCAGGAATAATGTGATGAAGACACCACCACTATTCAACGACGGGTATGAGTATGTTAGGCCACCACCGACAATTAATATCACTGTTGCAGGTCTAAAAGTAAAGGAAACATCAAACAAATAACAGTGAAGAAAATGACGATCAGGAATAATGTGATGAAGACACCACCACTATTCAACGACGGGTATGAGTATGTTAGGCCACCACCGACAATTAATATCACTGTTGCAGGTCTAAAAGTAAAGGAAACATCAAACAAATAACAGTGAAGAAAATGACGATCAGGAATAATGTGATGAAGACACCACCACTATTCAACGACGGGTATGAGTATGTTAGGCCACCACCGACAATTAATATCACTGTTGCAGGTCTAAAAGTAAAGGAAACATCAAACAAATAACAGTGAAGAAAATGACGATCAGGAATAATGTGATGAAGACACCACCACTATTCAACGACGGGTATGAGTATGTTAGGCCACCACCGACAATTAATATCACTGTTGCAGGTCTAAAAGTAAAGGAAACATCAAACAAATAACAGTGAAGAAAATGACGATCAGGAATAATGTGATGAAGACACCACCACTATTCAACGACGGGTATGAGTATGTTAGGCCACCACCGACAATTAATATCACTGTTGCAGGTCTAAAAGTAAAGGAAACATCAAACAAATAACAGTGAAGAAAATGACGATCAGGAATAATGTGATGAAGACACCACCACTATTCAACGACGGGTATGAGTATGTTAGGCCACCACCGACAATTAATATCACTGTTGCAGGTCTAAAAGTAAAGGAAACATCAAACAAATAACAGTGAAGAAAATGACGATCAGGAATAATGTGATGAAGACACCACCACTATTCAACGACGGGTATGAGTATGTTAGGCCACCACCGACAATTAATATCACTGTTGCAGGTCTAAAAGTAAAGGAAACATCAAACAAATAACAATGAAGAAAATGACGATCAGGAATAATGTGATGAAGACACCACCACTATTCAACGACGGGTATGAGTATGTTAGGCCACCACCGACAATTAATATCACTGTTGCAGGTCTAAAAGTAAAGGAAACATCAAACAAATAACAGTGAAGAAAATGACGATCAGGAATAATGTGATGAAGACACCACCACTATTCAACGACGGGTATGAGTATGTTAGGCCACCACCGACAATTAATATCACTGTTGCAGGTCTAAAAGTAAAGGAAACATCAAACAAATAACAGTGAAGAAAATGACGATCAGGAATAATGTGATGAAGACACCACCACTATTCAACGACGGGTATGAGTATGTTAGGCCACCACCGACAATTAATATCACTGTTGCAGGTCTAAAAGTAAAGGAAACATCAAACAAATAACAGTGAAGAAAATGACGATCAGGAATAATGTGATGAAGACACCACCACTATTCAACGACGGGTATGAGTATGTTAGGCCACCACCGACAATTAATATCACTGTTGCAGGTCTAAAAGTAAAGGAAACATCAAACAAATAACAGTGAAGAAAATGACGATCAGGAATAATGTGATGAAGACACCACCACTATTCAACGACGGGTATGAGTATGTTAGGCCACCACCGACAATTAATATCACTGTTGCAGGTCTAAAAGTAAAGGAAACATCAAACAAATAACAGTGAAGAAAATGACGATCAGGAATAATGTGATGAAGACACCACCACTATTCAACGACGGGTATGAGTATGTTAGGCCACCACCGACAATTAATATCACTGTTGCAGGTCTAAAAGTAAAGGAAACATCAAACAAATAACAGTGAAGAAAATGACGATCAGGAATAATGTGATGAAGACACCACCACTATTCAACGACGGGTATGAGTATGTTAGGCCACCACCGACAATTAATATCACTGTTGCAGGTCTAAAAGTAAAGGAAACATCAAACAAATAACAATGAAGAAAATGACGATCAGGAATAATGTGATGAAGACACCACCACTATTCAACGACGGGTATGAGTATGTTAGGCCACCACCGACAATTAATATCACTGTTGCAGGTCTAAAAGTAAAGGAAACATCAAACAAATAACAATGAAGAAAATGACGATCAGGAATAATGTGATGAAGACACCACCACTATTCAACGACGGGTATGAGTATGTTAGGCCACCACCGACAATTAATATCACTGTTGCAGGTCTAAAAGTAAAGGAAACATCAAACAAATAACAGTGAAGAAAATAACGATCAGGAATAATGTGATGAAGACACCACCACTATTCAACGACGGGTATGAGTATGTTAGGCCACCACCGACAATTAATATCACTGTTGCAGGTCTAAAAAGAAAGGAAACACCAAACAAATAACAGTGAAGAAAATGACGATCAGGAATAATAAGATGAAGACACCACCACTATTCAACGACGGGTATGAGTATGTTAGGCCACCACCGACAATTAATATCACTGTTGCAGGTCTAAAAAGAAAGGAAACACCAAACGGGTCAGTCCCACAAAATTGTCGCCCTTCCCCTCATATGTCCAAAGAATTTCAATGAAACTTTACTAGAAGTAGCAAAATAGGTAGCTGTGAAAAGTCAGAAAGTTTCATTGTCATAAACTTTCTCATTCCAGAGTTATCAGAAAAAATCTACTAGGGGGTCCCTGACCAAAATAGGGTTAAGATTTAGAAGTTGTCCTCGAATGTAGTGAAGTATCAACAAGCTGTAATTTCGAAACTATTGCAGATTTCTGAAAATTCCAACGGCAGAACTATAGCAAAGTAGCTAAAGTTACTTTGAAAAAATTCGTTTCTAAGAAATGGGTCATGGAATTTTACACCCACCTTTTAACACCAATACCTTTTTATATCAAGACGATCATATTGGGAAATATATCAATAAATGGTGAACATGTTCAAATCCATTTTAAGATTTACCTGACTGAAATCGGCCAATCCGTGATGAAATTATGAGGGATTTCTCAAGAGAGTCCCCTCAAAACACTTTCAAAACAGGCCTAAAATCACGAACTAATTTTCGAATGCATGTATACAAAATACTCACAAATATCTTCTTACCCAATAACTGTAGAAACCATCAAAATGATCTGGTATAAGATAAACAGGAAATTGATCATGTCATTATTTTCCCTCACTTTCTTCTGTTGATCAATCAATAAAACTTGATTAGCAATTGTTGATGGACCCCATCTTCTTCGCTGCTTGAAAAATTCATCGAAATTGTCCGGACAGTATGTTCTATTCTCTGCCGCTGCGGAGTACTCAAGGCGCCAGCCTGCTTCAACCATAAGAGTGCAAAGCCAACGATCTTCCCCTGAAACGAGGAGAATGATTGGTAGAGCCAGGCGCTGTATTTGGATTGGAAACAGAGTTGGTGAAGGTGAAGTCGCGGTTTTAGCACCAAGCGTTCGAAGACGTAGAGAAGACCTACTCGAGTCCGCAACCCCTTGCCATGATGCTCAAGTGATAGGGCTCTAACTGGGCTCAAACCCTATCCGCCTGACTGTTCTGGCTGCAAAGTCAGAGTATTACACCACTGCGCCACAACACCTTTGGTTTCTAATTTCAGCAAAGGCCTGAATAGATATCGATTCCACAGAATTCTAGCTATAAAGACCAATCCTTCCTGCCTCTCTTCTGTTCATTTATGTTTCTAGCTCCTTTTCAGTATTTTGGTCTTAATTGAAAACCTACTTCATAGACTCATATTTATGTTAAGAAATTTATCATTACGTAGATCTGGTTGTTTGCTGTTTTTATATAAAATGCTTTTGGTTTCTTTGTTTTTATTGGGGGGACTCTCTCTCGATTAGTTTATCTATTTAGAGAGTTCCACCTTAGTCATTAATCTTAAATACAATCTTGTAAAGTTTTCTTAATGTAATCACTGTTTGTTATGCAATTAGTTGTAATGTAGTCATGCAACCTCGTACCCAGTGACAATGAAGGTTTTCCGTAAACTTCAACGCCTACATTGACCCTGGAGCCTGTTATGCTGTTATGCTATTCTGCAATTTGATTGGCTCTTTTCGAAACAAAAGAAGTTTCTCACCTTTGAAGCCCTGGCGTTCAGTCGAAATGAAGAAAATTCGAATGGCTCTGGATACAATGAGTGGTGTTCGAACCATGGAATATACATTTTGAAAATGTCGAATATGGAACTCGAAAGAACCTGCTGTCTGCCAAATTATGCTAATTATTCCGATCAAAATTTACAAAATTTGTAAACCGGTCCCAGGTCTAGCCTCCTATTGAAAACAACAGATACCCTTGGGAACGAGGTTGGTAGTCATGTAGAATTATATTTAAGGTTTATTGATAAATCAATGAAACTGAAACTGCCTCAAAAAAGATTTTTGTCATGTCCAATCTTTATGCTAATTTCCCACCTATCATTATTTAGATTCGCTGTAGATGAACCATGTTTGCTTCGAAACATTATTTTGTTTCCCAATTTATCAACTCGGGGCATAGGTCTCGGGTCCCTTTTTTCTTTCAATATTCATATGATTTGGCATTTTTGAAAAACAAAGAAAGTGCTGTTTTCGAAGTGATACAATTACTTTCGTGCGCCATAAATCAGCAACCTCTAGTCAGATAGGCGAAAAAAACAAAGTCTCAAATTCTAGGTTTAAAGGGCCCTGGGTTGAAGCCTATTCTCTAAAATTGTATCAAGAACAGAATAATAGAACGTACAGCTCTTTCGCAGTAGCCAACCAAATGGTGCAAAATTTTGTTGGGACACCCTTTATAATAAGTCTAATATTTACCCATGTCTTTGGTTAAGAAATCCACTGCACTATCGATGCCAGTCGAGTAAAGCGGCAATACATCTCGCAATGCAGTTGCACGGTAAACACTAAAGCAGCCTGGGGAGCACAATACAGAGCCAAACACATGGTTTGCAACCTGCAAATATGGATGGCATAATTACCAGACAGAACAAAATTATGAAAAGAAATAAAATAACAAAGGAAGCAAAATAAAAATGAAAGAGCAAAGCAAATTAAAACAAGTCAAGCAAAACAAAAACAAGACAAGACAAAACAAGACAAGACAAGACAAGACAGGACAGGGCAGGACAGGACAGGACAGGACAGGACAGGACAGGACAGGACATGACATGACATGACATGACATGACATGACATGACATGACATGACAAGACAAGACAAGGCAAGACAAAACAAGACAGGACAAAATAAGACAAGACAAAAAAAGAAAAAACAAGTGAAAAACAAGAAACAATGAAAAGCAAACCAAAACAAAATGAAACACAATAAAGCAACATGAGCCAGAGCAAAATAAAACAAAGCAAGAAAAGCAAAAGTAAAAAAAGCAAAACAAGGCAAAACAAAACAAAGTGAGACAAAGCAAACAAAAAGAGATAACATGAAACAAAGCAAAAGAAAACAATGCAAAATAAAAAAGAAATACAAAATACAAACGAAGGAAACAAAACAATGCAATACAAGAATGAAACGAAATGAGACAAAGCAAACCAAACAGATAACGTGAAGCAAAGCAAAACAAAACAAAACAAAGCAAAACTAAAATAAAACAAGCTAAACAGAGCAAATTGAAACAGAGCAAACCAAACAAAAGCAAATTAAAATAAAGCAAGATAAATTGAGATAAATTAATGACCTTTAGAAGCCAATGTCCAACTGCGTAATCAAAGATCTGATACCAAACGAGCGGTCCAGCACCCATTGGTCGAGTTCTTCCACAAACAGCACCAACTCTGTGATTTCGGATCATCAAATCCATTAAAGCTGAAACGTCATCAGGGCTGAACTCCACATCTGCATCAGTTGTTAAAATGTATGTCAAATCGTCTTTCCCTGAAACAATATTGCTGCATGTTAGAGAAATTTAGCAAATGATAGGATAGGTCATACCACCTCAGTAGGCGAGGCATCAAGAGGTCTGTCCGTCTTTTGATACTGAACGAGGAGATTTCAGGGGTGGAAAAAATATTTCAATTTCTGCGACCGAAAAGTCACTGAGAAAAACTTTCTGTTACAGCAGGGTGTTCCTAACAGAATCCACTTTTTGGCAGGTCATGATAGAAATACGTGGGACAGATTTTGAAGATTGTTCAGTAATCCTCATTCTCCGTTGTAAAGGATG
This sequence comes from Aurelia aurita complex sp. Pacific, assembly GCA_004194395.1. Taxonomy (NCBI): domain Eukaryota; kingdom Metazoa; phylum Cnidaria; class Scyphozoa; order Semaeostomeae; family Ulmaridae; genus Aurelia; species Aurelia aurita complex sp. Pacific. The sequence goes on along the minus strand of REGL01000528.1, from coordinate 9,012 downwards.
TTTATTGAATTTTGTTGACTTTGCGACTGACTACTTACCAAGTTATAAACAGTATTGTTGTAGTCTGGAGATAGCCTAAAATAACCAAATATCAATCCAATTTCTTAATTAAGACTTAGTTTGAGATGCAAAGAGAAAATTGTGGATTTTAAAATTCCCCCTTCTCGCATTTCTTTCTTTCAGGAGACATAAAAAAATTCTGGGACCATTGGTGCCGTGGTCCGCTATTTTTTCCACCCATGGGAGATGTTCTCACAAGAGTCCTTGCATCATTACGATCATTTGGACACGGTAATCTTTCGACTTTCAAAATACATGTTTTGTGGCAAAGATGCCAACCATAAAATAAACCGTACTCATAAGCGTGCTTTAAGAACACTCCACAATGATTACGACTCTTCCTTTGATAAACTTTTGGAGAAAAGTGACACGGTAACGATCCACATCAAAAATCTACAAAAATTGATGCTAGAAATCTATAAGTCAATGAACCATCTAAATCCAGCATACATCTGGCACCTTCATGAAAGGAAAGAGATTCAATACGATCTCAGAACTAAGCATCTGTGTAAATTACCGATTACAAGGACAATAAAATTTGGCACGGAGTCGCTCTCATTCCGAGGAAGCTTATTGTGGAATAATCTAAAAGATGAGATAAAGGAGCTACCATCAGTTGCAAGCTTTAAAAGAAAGATCAAAACCTGGACGGGTGAACAGTGTAATTGTAAAATTTGCAAGTAGCCTGTCCATTATATTATGTAGCTTATAAATATTAATTCTTAGACATCTTTGTAAATTATATTGTAAATAGTTGGTATCAATTAGTTTTCTAAAACTATTGTCACACCAACTTTAAATAATGATTATGATTTGATTTGATTTGATTACATAATAATGATAATAATACATAGTTGATTTTATAATGCGCCCCTATATTTTACAATATTCTGCAGCGCATACATGAAGATTAAAAAACTGTTAAAATTTCAATAATAATCCTAAAAATTACACCATTTTGCATTAGAGATAAAAACTTAAAAAATTAAATGCTTGTTCAAAAAGATAGGTCGTTACTGCCTTTTTGAAAATAGTAATGTCCTTAGATTTTCTAATATGGAGAGACAAAGTGTTTCAGGTATGAGGTGCAGTATATTGAATGCTCTCTTGCCAAAAGTCTCAGTTCAAAAGAGGTTTCGACTCAGCTTTTAATGTAAGGTGATAAATACCCGCCTAATGAAATAAATAGAAAGATATTTGAAGGTGAAGGTGAAGTTGTAGTTTTTAGCGCCAAGCGCTGGGATCACAGAAGTAGCTAAGCGCTAATCGAGTACGTGACTCTTTGCCATGACGTTCAAGTGGTGAAGCCCTACCCGGTTATTTACCCATGAAATTAGGTGATTTGATAGAATTCGTTTAAATTTCCGATATCAGTCAAGCAACGGCTAAGTCCCCATTTTGTTACGATCACTTGGATGAACAGCCGTCCCTCTGGCTTGTACGCTTATGAAGGTGGTAAGTAATGGTAAGTAACTTCCACTTACTTTCTCTTTCCCTTCTCTTGAAATCAAGAATGTATGACATATACATCACTTGGCTCCATCTCTTCTTATTCTTCACCTACAATAAGAAATTAATAAAATTCACTACATTTTTGATCTCTTTACACGATGTATATGAGGAAACCAGTAACCAGAGCACAGGTTTCAAATCTTTAAAAAGGCTGATGTAAAATTTAGTGACCTATTTCTTTGAGCTGAATGACTTAAAAGAAACTTTAGCTATTTCGCTATAATTCTACCATTGGACTTTTCTGAAATCTTCAATTTTTTCAGAATTAGAGTGTTTTTCTCCTTTTTCACGAGTTCAAGAAAAATTTTCAAAAAAACTTAAAACCATCGTATTTTCTAAACTGTTTGACGCAACATGAAATAATTTCGAAGAAAACCATAGTTTATGAATGCCTGCAATATGGTATCAAGCAAAAATCTGTCACTCATCTGGTTTATGATTTAGAAATTTGATGACGTCATATCCTCAAATGAGTTGAAATGTAAGATACGCTGTAATTTCAAAAAATATTCAAAATTTCTGGAAAGTACAACGGTAGAATTATAGATAAGTAACTAAAGTTTCTTTCAAGCCATTCAATCAGAAGAAATAGGTCATTGAATTTACACCCACCTTTTTACGCCGAGTTAAAGATTAGGAACCTATGGTAGTAACCAGTAAAACGTAACCAGTAACCAGTAAATTCCTAAGCGTAAACGTTCTTTTTCTTTGTAAATTCTGTTTCACATTAGATGCCAGGCATATTTTCTGACCACAAAACAACAAGAGCTGCGCTCGTGACAGTTTAATTTTATCACAACTCTGACCTGACATGTAATGTTAGACAGAATCTAGTACAGTATCCATTAGGTTTACATCGTTTGCAGTGTGAATGTACGTAAGGTTCTTTTTCTTTCTAAATTCTGTTTCACATTAGGAGCCAGGCATATTTTCTGACCACAAAACAACAAGAGATGCGCTCGTGACAGTTTAATTTTATCGCAACTCTGACCTGACATCTAATGTTAGACAGAGTATAGTACAGTATCCATTAGGTTTACATCGTTTGCAGTGTTGTATGTACGTAAAGGTACTTTTTCTCTCTAAATTCTGTTTCATATTAGATTCAAGGAATATTTT